>OY284484.1:174103-296248 GCA_958336345.1 Dorcus parallelipipedus
TATATATATATATATATATATATATATTTTAAATAAATCATTTCTCTTTGTACGCTTCAAAAATTTTTCCCGTTTTTACGATCAATTTCCTCGACAACAATTAACCAAACAATTAAGCAACCTAATAATCAATCGAGCGCAATTATTTCCCACAAAAACGCGAATTTATCGGACATCCGGCAACACTGCGAAGGAAAAAGGACGCCATCGGAAAAGCAACTCTTCGAACCGAACGATATGTCGACGTTTTTGCAACGGAAAACCGATCATTACTGAACCAAAGCAACGCAATTAACTCACACGAAACACAGACGATCGATAACTAAGAATTAATCGCGTTTTAATATAAATCCAACGGTACATATTCAAAAGCGCGGTCATCTCGCGACAGAAACACACACGACAATTTGAATCTATACTGCAGAATCGCGCGCGCGCGCGCGTCGCAAACGAACGAGGAGTTTAAAAAGAAGCCGGACAAACGATAATTCACAATTTCGATTCGAACTTAACAAGGAAATCAAAAGAAATTGTTTATAACAATCAAACACTCACCTGCCGGTCGACGCCATGTTGCAGAATAACGAACTAGACAATCTTTTGTTTTTAGACGGTAACAAACGCGTCCCTCGATTTGGCGCGAAATTTCAAATCGACCGCTCCATTTTAAATTTCACACGTCGCCAACTGAATACCTCCCTCCAAAACAATCTTACAAATCCAAATAAATTTGGGTGACGCACCCAAAAAAAAGTTCGTTGACATCCATCTTCAATAAAAAAATAATTCTTCAAAGAAAACGATTCGCCCTTAAATAAAAACAAGTTAGTATTCACGCATATCTTTTCAACGTACGAAAGAGTTTACCATCAATCGATATCAAATTAAATGCTCATCGAGAAAGTTTCCAAAACAGAAACTAACGTTACTTTATTCTATAAAATCAAACATCCGACCGCTATTCTCAATCAGTTCAATCAATAAATCAATCAATCTATTCAAATAATTACAACTTCTCGAAAGCAATTTGCTTTCTTCACGTTTAGTACTTTTAATTAATTTCAAACGTTATCTTTCAGCTACCTCCGCGAAACCTCTACATTAACAAGATAACAAAGTTTCCCATTTCTATAATCCAACCGAAGAATATTTCACGCTGAGTTCGTACTTACACAGACAAGAAGACAAACCACTTCAATGAAATACATGGCTCACATACGAGTCTCCTTCCTGTTTAAGGTAAGCGATTAGATTTTACAAAAAACTACTAATATCACATGTCTTTGCTCTGAACACTTATCGCTTTGTTCTTTCACAGTTCGTGAGAAAAATTTACATTCAAATGAACAAGTCTCACGAAACTTAAACCCTATCGGAAACATCAGCAGCAAGTGATGCTGCTGCTGTATACGTTCCCCGGTATGAAGAACGAGCAAAAAATAAAACACATCGATAGTACTTTCCGAATGAAACTAATACATTTCCAACGACAAACTTATTATACACTCGAACTGATACATCCGATCTGATGACTCGCATTCATGATTATTACACATTAAAACACAACAATTACCACAACACATTGTCGCTAAAATAATGTTACATTACAATAACAGTCTTATGAAAGAAAACAATGTCAAATTTGAAATACATTTATTATCAAATTATTACAAAAATTTTCAAACTACATATTCAGGTGCATCTGTACAAGTAAACAAATTTCAATGTCGTTCCTTTTATAAAAATCAATTAAACTTTATAAACTCATTTTGAAATTAATTCGAAACCTTAAATTATGTTACACTTATTTTAACTAAAATAAACTCATTTGAATGGCCATTAAGTTTATAAAAATATGTATGCAAATGTTGGCTCTGAAAAGATCCCTTTAAAAATTCGTATGAAAGCAAAATAATAACTCGGAAAACAATAAATACAACGTAAACATGCGACGGGCGACACTGAACAAAAATTAGTTTATTTTCAGGAAGGCCAGACACAAGGAGTAAAAATCACTAGATAGAGACGCGGGAAATTCAACTTGTCCTCAATCATTTATGCTCATACTGTACATATGAGCAAGGCTGTAAATAAACAAATAAAAATGTAAAAAACCTCTTTTATTGCGTCCTGTAACAGATTATACATTGTTTAACAATTTTAAAATTGTTAAAAAAAACTTACATTATAATCTATGTATTGTAACTTTTCTTTCCGCTTCTGCAGGAGAGCTGTAACAGCGAATTAATTAGTTTTTCATAAATGTTCGAATGTATATGCATATAGTAACTTACATGATACCGTACACACTACGATCATCATCATCGATAATTATGTGTATTAAATTCGATAAAAATAAAAATCTTTTAAAATAAATGTTCGGAGGCTCCCCGTCCCAAACTACAATAGTGTTCCACTAAAATAAAAAATAATAATTCTCTGACGGAAATCCATTATAAAGTGTAGAATTAATTTAATAAATAAGGCAAAAAATTCGTATAGTCCTTTTATTTCTACACAACGTGTTGGTCAATTATATAATTATAAAATTTTTGTGCAAATCGGTTTTGATTGCAGCGGATTCCCCGAGCAGGCTCTGTACAGCTGTTTCAGGCCTAGTTGGGCCTTCGTCAGCAGAACCGTAGCCCGAGAACTCCACTGCAAACCAAACCGATATGTCCTAGGGTTATTCGCCAATGCGATGTGAAAGTAATGGACATTAAAGTAGCGACTTTAATATCTATATAATTATAATTATAGTTTCGACCAATAGGTCATCTTCAGGGGTAACTGTAAAAAGTTACGTAACTAGAATCAAAATTAATTAAGATGTCTAATTACTTACAGTAACTGGAGAAGTAAACAGCGACAAACACATAAAACATATTAAAATAATATTATCACAGATGCATGGTTGTTTGCTCGGCCAGGTAAAATGGGGAAATCATGTGTGGATTTCAAGTTTAAAGACAAAAACTTGTCGTCTTCAATATTTTTAAAAATTTCTAAATGTTCTAAGAAATTCAGTTTAATACCATGAGGGCAAAAATGTAAAACAGAAAAGCCTTTATCAGTTGAAAAAGTGTGATTATGAACTTGTAAATGTCTCAAAAAAATGGAGCTTTGATTTTTTAAATGTTCAGCAATTCTTAGCTTAAATTGTCTACCACATTGGCCAACATAACTGGCATTGCAATTGTCACATTTTAATCTGTAAACACCTGAACGTAATAATTTAGGTATCTGATCTTTATTACGAACAAATAAAGTTTAAAGATTAATCGGAGTTTTGAAACTAATATTAATATTAAAAAGCTTTGAATGTTTCCTTAAAATAGAACTTATTTTATAAGAAATAGGGCCAAAGTAACTTAACTTAAGAAAATATTTGTTAGATACATCAGTAGGCAGAGAATAGGCATCAAGATTAAGTAACTGATTTTATTTTTTATTTATCAATTTATCAATCAGCTCAGTATTATAGCCATTTTCACAAGCAATTTGTTTCAAAATGTTAACTTCAGTATTGAAGTCTTGTGTCAGTAAAGGTACAGTGTGAAGCCTATGAATATAACTATGTAAAGCTGATAGTTTTTGTTGATAAGGGTGATTAGAAGAAGCAGGAATAATATGAGAAGTTTGAGTTGGTTTTCTGTAAATTTTAAAATTATGTTTATTTCCAATTTTTGAAATTGTAAGATCCAAAAAATTTAAGGAATTATTATTTTCTAACTCGAGTGTAAAATTGATATCTATATGCAAAGTGTTGATGTAATCTAAAAATTTATTAAGTTCATCTTTAGTATTAGTCCAACAAATAATGATGTCATCTACGTAACGATACCAATATAAAACATGACTAATGAGGTTATTAGTAGAATTGAACAAAAGGTTCTCCAAGTGGTTCATGAAAATATCTGCAAGCAGTGGGGCCAAGGGGTTACCCATGCCTAAACCTTTTTTCTGACTATAAATTTTATTATTAAAGGAAAAGAAATTTTGATCAAGACTAACCTTAAGTAAATTAAAAACTGTATCACAAACCACATTACTAAGGTGAGAATTCATTAACAAGTTTTTGATAATTTGAAGAGTTACAGGAACATTGGTGGGATCCTGTAACCAACGCTACGATACGCTACGCTACCAACACTCTACCCCTCGCCCATAAGTCATAGCGCATCGTAGCGTACATTAAAATTGCAATCCTGTAACTAGATAGCGTCCGCTACTACACGCTAAGTACAGTTATCTTAGCGTCAAAATGAGATTCCCGCTAAAGATATAAAAAATTTATCTGCACCTATTTCTTTAGCTTCAAAAGTTTCTTAGTTGACAAATATAAAATGTTCAGTGATTAATTTATAATATTTACTTAAAACCGAAACACCACATAAAATTTAGCAAGTCTTGTCAAGCAAAAAGACGACCGACCTATACACTGAAAAAAGGAAATTGTTCAGTCAACCAAATTTTTGTTGACTGAATCATTTTTCGTGGTTAAATATGGCGAATGCACATATATTGTTAATTCAAAAATTTTTTAAATGTTGAAAACTTGCATTGAATTAATGCATTAATGATTTTCAATGAAAATATTATTTGCTTATTTTATCCTTTTAACACGACATTAATTTTGTTTCACTAATATATCAATTTCGTCCAATGCAAGAATGTCTTGCTTCACCAAATATTTCATTTAACATTTCATTTGAATTCACTTGAAGATATTTTGTATTCAATGAATTATATTTTTGTTGATACAATGCAAAAAAGTCAATACTAACTATTTTGTTAAATTTACTAATTTCATTTTCTCAGTGTACGAGTATGTAAAATAGGGTTTACGGGTAAATACAAGATGGTCTTATATTTTATGATGTTCGGGTGCGCTTTTACTTCAACATGTGCAGCACAGGCAGGTCACAGTTTATGGTTTCGTTTTCGGTGATTTAAATAATTTCTGTACAGTTGCAAATTGTTGATCATCGAGATAAGACGTCCGAATATTTATTCAAGCAACTATGTCGGATATTAAAAAAAGAGCGTTCCGCGCGAGGCAAGAACATCAGGAATTAATTTTAGAAGTTTGTGAAAAAAATCCTTCATTATTAACTATGGACTTTCGTGGTCCAAATGCAAGGCAGAAATACAACGAAGAATGGGCGCAACTTTCAATTAAATTAAATTCTCTTGGATTTGGCGAAAAATGTGTAGACAAATGGAAACGCGTAAGTATTTTTCTGCTCATTAGTGGTTAATATCTAATTCAATTTTTTGACAAAAAAGTTAAAAAAATTACCAAAATATAAATTGCAGGTTCTATCAGACTGGCTTACAAAAGTTAAAACAAAGTATTCGCAAATAAAGAAGAACCGCACTGCAACTGGAGGTGGACCTAACTTTGGTGTAGATTTGACTGATTTAGAAGAAAGATTGCTTGCTTTAAAAGGCTATTCATCTGTTGAAGGCGATAATGTCACCAAGGACGCAGGATTGGCTAATTTAAAAAAAAGTAACAGCAGTTGTAACTCAAGTGATACGGAATTTGCTGGAACCAGTGCAACTGTAGTCAATGAAGTTGGCTTAACACACAAAAGGTACACTAAAAGTAGTAACAGTACTGAAAATGCTGGTACTAGTTTCACTGAAGTGCCAAATTCAGCAATACCTCCCAACAGCGATGATGATGATGACGGCGAAGTTACATTCGAAAGTCTAGTATCTCACAAGAGGCTTTCTACAATTCAGTTACAGCCAATAACAAAAAGGCAACGGTTCTCCAGTACACCAACCAAATCTTCATTAACTAAGTCAGGTAATTTGGACAAAATGCACGAAGAAACATTGAATGTACTAAATACAATTAATAATAATATAAATTCTGTAAATGACACATTAGTAAGAATGGTGGGTGTATTGGAAAAATTAGTAACTGTCATTAGTAAATAATATCAATATCAAAATTACCTATATTTTGTAATTTTTGTTATGCGAGTTATAAGACAAATTAATAAACAGAAATAAATTAAATACATTTTCATCGAAAATAATTATTTATTAAATTGATTCTATTATTTACACCTTCATTGTAAATGTTGCCATTTTCCAAATTCCCATGATTTTCTTCTGGTTCTCTTTCAAACACTGGGATTTCTGGAAATGGAATTCTCAATTCCACGCACATATTGTGCAACACTGCACATGCTGTAATAATTGTTCCTGTCATTTCTGGTGAATAACGAAGAACCCTTTCAACAAGCAGGCACCGGAATCGCCCTTTTAGAACACCATTGCAGCGTTCTACACAATTACGTGCCCTTGCCTGTGCAGTGTTGTACCTTTCTTCTGCTGATCCGGGAGCAACATTAGGAATTGGAGTCATAAGCCAGGGCTGTAGAGGGTACCCAGAATCTCCTAGTAACCATGTGTTTTGTTCACCCTCCGTATAACATTCCTGTAGATACTCCTGGATAACAGAATGTCGCCAGATAAATGAGTCGTGCGTGGCACCAGCATATCTTGCATTAATGGCCACGATTTTTAGGTTGTAATCAGCAATCTGAAAACAATACATAAAATTTAATATTTTATATAATATACAATAGTATTAGCAAAGAGGTATATTAAACTTACTATTTGCACGTTCTTTGAGTGATAATCTTTGCGGTTTAAATAATTATGTTCTTCGTTCTTCCGGGACCGGCTTCAATATTGCAACATGTGTGCAATCAATTGCGCCAATGGCACCTGGAAATCCTGTTTTTTCCATGAAAAGTTGTTTTAATTGTCTTTTCTGCTCCACAGAAATAGGAAATTTTATCCAATCATCACATAAGTGAGTGACTAGACATGCACTCACTTCCGATATAGCTCTCCCAACAGACTGCTGGCTCATAGCAGTTAAGAAACCTTGTCCAGTTGTACGCTGATATCAGCCCGTTGCATAAAACTGGAGCGCAGCAAATATTTTTATAGCAGGTGGAATTGCTGTTGTCCGTTGAGGGCCATGCATATGTGGTGTCAATGTGACAATTAAATAATGTACAAGTTCTTTATGTAACCTAAACAATTCTATAAATCTCACATCAGACAAAGCAAAAGGGTCGGAGCTGTCTCTCATTCGGCGGTTTTCTATTCGTGATAACAAATTTCGTGCAAGCTGATTTTCTTCCTCAACTTGCTGGTATATTGCCATCTGAACGGGAAGCATTCTACAAATACATATACATATATTTACTCGAACAAGAAATATATGTAAGAACTTACCTGCAAGTTTATATAAATTTCACCTGCAAATAATTAATAACTAATAAAAACTAATAACAAACACACTATAACCAATAATTCTGAAATGTCAGACACTAGGGATATTTGCATTGACGACTAATGTTTTTAGTTTACACAGTACCGTACGCGCTAGTTTACGAAAACCTCCGAAGTAGTAAGCGGGCGAATTACAGGATCGCAAAAACGCTACGATAAGTTTCGCTAGAGAGTTAGCGTAGCGCACCGCTAAACTTACAGGATCCCACCACAGGAGCGAAATTAAAAAGATAACTTACCTCGTAACGGAGTTACGAGCACCAAAGAAAATTCCACGTGCCGGAGATCGAGAACTCGAAGAAAAATCAAATCCGCAGTCGCGATGGGGTAAATTAACGGCACCCTGCCTTACACCTGTGGTCACAGATCCTTCTGCAAGCTTCCAAACGATAATTTCACAAATCCAAAGCAGGACAACTCAACAGGTGTGAGTTCTCGTGGCACAAAAATGGAGAATGAACCAAGCGAGAGCCAGCGAGCCTACGCCCGATCCGGAAGTTAAAAAGTCATCGAACATCCTCGAAGTCAGGAGCCTCGAAAAATAAAAGAGACTTTATTGGATACAGCTACGAGTTTGAATTCAACGTAAGCGCCGGTGCCGTACCGTGGTTTTGAGTAGGTACGATTTTTGATCAATTATATCTCGCAAACTACGAAACTGGGAATTGTTTTTTTATTTTTTGTGTAATCTATTATTTATAGTCACCCTGTACATCACATGTGATTATTTTTTGTTCGGCACATGTAAAGTGTTTCTGCGATTGTCACAGTGCCACGCGTTATCGCGCTACATTTCCGTCGGAAACGGCAAACAATCGCGCATATTGACACATTGCGCGGACCCCCTCACCCCTTCTTCTTCTTCTTCTATATCTCCCACATCCGCTTCTGATGATAACGGTACGGACGAGTTTCCTTCCTAGACGCGGGGTCTCGCAAAGGTCGGCGAGCCGTTGTCGCCGGTGCTGACCTGACCGCGGCAAATAAAATTCGGCAGCATCTGTTATGTTGTTACATTACACGCCCGTTTCAGAATGGAGGTTCGTGTATTAGTTCGTTAGTTGGCAGGCCTGACTCGAGCACGAACGCTACGAGCGATTACGCCGCGCCGCCAGAAACACTACATTTTCAATAGGTCTCACACAACGCATTAATTAAAAAAAATGTAAGTCCTACCCCCACAGTTATTTCAATAATTTATGTATGTTTCATTTTGAGCTGAAAATGTATGCGCGCAATTATACTCCCTCCCCGACCCCCCAAAAGCACCATACATACCGTGTGATTCACTTTGAGCCGAAAACGTACGCGCCGCCAACAGGTCTTGTATGTTGTTTTAATTAGTTTATTTAACAGGTAACACATTACACAGACATTGCATCATACAACGTGTATCTTATGTGGTAGGTTCGTATGTACTATATGCGCATGTTCATGAGGGTATCCATGTAGTAGGTGGCGTACACCGCAATATAGATTTAGTGGCGGGAACATTTAAACTATACTTATGACAGGCTTTCGCAAAAAAGTTCTAAAGTGGTCGACATGAAACCTAGATAAGTTCGGGGGTAGTCAATACATGGAAGCTCTGATTGTCCGAGTGTCGTCGATATTCTTTATTGTGCTTCCGGCGTTTCCACCTTTTGTCAAGTTCCAAAGATACAGTGGGTATGTAATTTTAATAATAAAAATTGACTAAGGACAGATATCTTCAGTTTGAGCGACGCAAGGAACAAGTCATCGCCATCATCACTATGGCTATCATATTCTTGCGGGTACGCCCAGAAACCGTCGAAGTATCTTGATGCCTCGACTCTGCAATTAACGGAGAATAGCGAGTGACAAAAACTACCGAAGATAAAGAGGAGCGCTGATCAATCGAAAAATCGGCGGTAATTTTAAACGCACCGATGGAAGTCGCGATAAGGCATTTCGTTTTCGTTTTATGCAAATAGATTAGATTTACCGCTGCGAGTGTGTTTATATTTAATTATAGATTGCGTTTGGCGCCTATCGTTTGGGGCTCATTCTGGCGCCCAGCACGATTCAGGCGCCAAGCACACATAAAATTTGCGTTGTGACTAATTAAAAATTACACGTATTAATATCGGAATGGGGCCTGCCTGATGTACTGCTTTTATTAAATAAAATTATACGCGGATCGCCTCATTTGTTATTATCTAATTACGTCGAGGCGTGCTTTGCATAAATGTGGAAACTTCGGCAACCTTATGCAAATCGACGAAGATAAGGTATATGTTAGAAATAAATAAATATTATCTCGCGGAGCGGGCGGCAGGGGGAAGGGGGGGGGGTGAAACATGGTTTTATACATTTATAGAAAACAATTGACAAGCGACTAATATGCCTTAATTATTTAAGGCGAGTTTTTGCCGATTCGCGACGTATAATGTGGACGTATTTAATTATACACTTTGTCGAGAGTAAAAAGGAGATTTCCTGCGCTAACAAGTAAGAGTGCTGCCCCGGCTTGTTACCCGGCAATTACCTTCGTATTCCTCGGGAACGTGAGCGCTCCGAAAAATTATTCCCACAGAAACGACAAAGTAACGCAAAACCGAAACAGAACTGAAGAAATCGATCAGCATCGAAATCTGCTTTGCGTGAAGAAATCGCATATCATTAGACCTCTTTGTCAACTAACAATACGCGAAATTAAAAGATCATCGTAGAGTTACACATCTTTTGTCGAATTATTTTTTTATTCGCGTTGCTACTTTTCTTTGTTACGTTTCAAAATCTCGTGCGAAATAGGTTGGACAACCTGTGAGAATTTCGGTCAATTTAAAGTTTATTATGGTAACGACTGACGATTTCTATTGGTCGGCGCTGACTACATGTGCGGTCACTCGGCGTCATCTTCCTTCGTTTTGTTTCACGGCGTCACTTTTCGCCTAATTGTATTGGTGCGTACTTCTACCAGCCTCGAATTTTCGTCGAAACACGACGATTAATTCGTCGAGTACATCCACAATTACGTCAACGATTTTCGTAAAAGAGCAATAATTATTATTAATTGTTAATTGAGGCGAATGATCTCGCTTGTGCAAGAAGAAGAAGAAAGAGAGCTTCGACCTCGTGAATGAATTAAGAACAATTAAAACCCGTTCGACTATTCAAATCGCCCGAACTATCGACGATGATAATTAATTAATCAATAATAACCGGCCAGCCAACAATATAATTTCAAAGAGCCGGAGATGTGGTAATTCCACCACGGCGTAATTATAGTTTTTAATTAGCCGGCCGGGTACGTGAGATTGTTATTAGTGTTTAAAGAGCCTTACCGCTGAGCGACGCAATCTTTACCGTCATCTTTTCAATCGGGTTCGTTTTCAAATGTAGTAAATTGAATCGATGCCGACGTGTCACGTTACGTGAACTCGCGATGAACATTGCTAATTTACGCACCAAGGAGTTTTTTGACCGTTGGGAATTAAACTGTTATTTAAAAGTTATCGGGCTAGCGGTCAATAAAAGACTTTTTTATTTTTATGCTAAGCTTTCGGCAACCTTTATTGCCTTCATCAGAGCAAAAACTACAAGAGGAAGGTTACAATGATTGAATTGATTCAAATTAAATAACTTACATATTCTTTTAGTTTAAATTACATTCCAAATTAAAATGTTCAAGATATGAAAGTATATGTATGTCGAAAACGAAGTTTATTTATTTTCAAGAATAGTCTAGATTTAGAAAATTGTTTGAAAATTTCATTACCTTTGGATTCTGTTATTCCAAATTACGATTGAAATCAAATTTTATTAAATTATCATAAGCTAAATTAAGATTTTGAATATCCGATCGAAAATTTATAGAATTATTGTTTTTTTTTTTAATATGAAATAATTCTAAGAATAATCTTGCACGATAATTGGTTTCTTTTTCTAAAATTTTAGTGTTATTAAAATCTAATAAATGATTTTTTTCCTTAAAATGTTGTGCTAAAGCACTAGAATTTTTTTCTTTTTTAGTAATCAATCTACAATCAGATTTATGTTGTGATAGTCGTGATTTAAGCCAAGTGGAAGTTTGTCCTATATAAACCTGATCACATTCTATACAAGGAATACAATAAACAATACCGTATTGATTAGAAGGCAGAATTCTATCTTTAGTTTTACTAAAAAGACTATTAATAGTTTTTAAATTATACTTTGCAATTTTAGCATTAATATTTTTTAATTCTTTAATAATCAAATTTGTATAACCAGTTATTTGTGGAAATTTTTTATAAAATAAAAAGTTTCGATTTTGATTATTTTGAGAATTATTATTTTGAATATTATGAAGATTTTGATTTTCATTTTGATTATATTGAAATAAAATTTTATTAACTAAATTTAAAGGATATCCATTATTACAAAAAAGATTTCTTAGTTTAATTAAATTCTTTTCTAAAAAAGTAGGATGACATAAATTCTTAATTCTGTTTTTAAAAGAAATTAAAACATTTAATTTCTGATTTAAAGGATTACATGAATAAAAATTAATGAATCTACCAGAATGTGTCGGTTTTTATCCTTTAAATTCTAATTTAAAGTCTATACAAAGCGAGAGAAATTCTCAGTGCGGTCTGGATGCATGGCGAGTAACCACAAGCAAACGTTAGAGGCGAAATCACGCTCAAAAAAACGCATTGTTACAGTCTAATTTCCTCGCAGCGAGTTCGCGACGTGTTTGTAGTGAGCTGGCGACTTCACTTGTATGTATATCTTGTCTGAACATCCGACAACACTGTAAGCTGCGCCGGAAACGTCTATTTGAATTCTCGCTTTCGCATTGGTTCTTTTATTCGAAACTCTTGGCGTCGTAATTATTCTATTGGCTATCGCTTATGGCGTGTTTGCAACTTTGGCGTCCTTCCGTTTCGCTTTCGCGCTTGAGTTCATTCCTCATCAACAAGTGGTGCTGTACGGACGCGCTTCACCGCGTAGAAAAGTTTTTCGTGGCCTTGCTCAGAGAATTAGGAAGTGCTTATTGACAGCCCTGCCGGAATTTCATTAGTGCACCACCGATTGAGTTTTGGGATATTTTAGCCCCATTCCAAGCTTGAGAAAACTACAAATCTCAGGTAAAAATTGTGCGAATTGACTGACGGCATTTTGGACGCTAACGAGTCTGTTCTTTCTTTCTATTCAGGCTTTAACGTTTGGTTTCATTTCAAGCCTTAATGCTTCGTCAAATTCCCGCCTAGTTTGGATCTGACTCGGACCGAGTCGATTCCACCTTCGAGCGTACCTTCTCTACGCCGACCCCGAGTCTACGACAAGCGTGTATTCGCAGTCCTGCCCACCGGTTCAAACCAGTTACCGGGTCGGACACTAGCAGCAGGTGGCGTTGCGACCGCCAGCTTCACAGCGTAGACCAGCGAATTTGACATTCCCGACCGTGTATTGATAGAAAGGTCGTGAGTTTGATTAGTTAATTTATTATCATGAGCGTATCGTCGCTCATCTATTGCATGTTTTTTCTGGAGAGCGAATTTTCGGCTGAATTCAGATAGTATAGCTAAATATATTAAGTAAATAAGCTGAGAACCGTAGATTGTTCGCAGTTTATCTATGTTTGAATTTTGTTTGTTGTAAACAAGCACCTGTATCACCTGGTGTATCCTATAACCTGTATTCGCTTGAACTTCTGACTATCAATAAAGCTTAAATTTGTTAACTTTAAGTGCGTGTTTGCGTTCTCTTCCTTCGCGTACCAGTGAGTCAAGTGTAGCCTCTACTGTCGTTTGGCCTTCTGCACGATCAAGTCGGCTCGGGTATACCGACGAGGTTGTTTGTCTATCAGCTGGGTTCAATCCGTCCTGGCGGCCTTAATAATTTAACATCATATTGGACCCACCCCTTCTCACTGTTGCTAGCCGAGGGGAAGATACAGCAGAATTTGTCACCCGGTCAAGGTAAAGGTTGAGGCAGTCAAGTTTAAAGTAAATTTTGGTGACAACATGGTGGAAAAAGTCGCGTAAAGGGTCCTCTCAAAAAATAATTAGACATTCGTTTAATAGAGCCGGATCTAAGCCGAATGAGAGAGTTTAAGAAAATTCTGACGTTACGTTTCCGCGAAAAATTTGGAAAAACGAGAAAATCGTGGTTTTCGAAATTCACTCGAATACAGGACCGGACTCGTATGACCGATTTATGGCCGATATCTCTTAATGATATCACTTAAGTAGAAAACACGAGCTGTGGCACGTGTAATGTTTTCTAAGTTTTGCTTGAATCGGTTCGTAAGTAAGGTCCGTATTCATAAACAAAACTAACGCTATGCGTTCACCAAAATATTGCGAATATGTGTTTATGCGCTGCAAAGATGTCTTTTACGGAATGTAATTCATAAAGTGTTGTTAAACCCTTGTTGGTTGTGCGTCCATTACACGTGAAATGTGTACATTTCATGAATTATTAGCCAATTATTATCGAGCGCGTAGCGTAAGTTTTGTTTATGAATACGAGCCTTAGACTCGTGCAATTTTTTACGGTTTCTAAAACGCACATTTTTCAAAGTCTAGGATCTGCACACGATTTTTCGGATATCCGAGTCAAAATTTGACCTCACCATCAGATCATCCGTCACTTTTGTGTCATCGCGATCCCACGCAGGGGAGACCGAAAAAAATTCGCCAAAAAGTAATATATACCTTGGTTCCCATTTAATAGACTAACTCCGGCCTGTTCGAGAAAAAGGATGGTCATTTCGATGGAACAAGCTTGGAAAAGCCACGGAGAAGGCCTGGGCTCGACGCAAACCAATTAACATCCGGCTTACATACCCATCTCCTTTTTCACGCCAAAACCGTTTAATGAAAAAGTTATACAAAGCGAATAAATCTCGGTGCGGTCTGGATGCAATGCGAGTAGTCACAAGACTGCGGAATTTTGTATCGGGTCGACTACGTCGCGAACTTTTCGCGGGCAGAGGGAGAGGTCTATCGGCCGATGACATGCCTTTAATAAAAGTAAGATACTTTCGACATGGGACAGTTTCATAATTAAAGAAAATGGTTGCCTAGCGTTCTAAAGCGGTGTTTCTTAGAGCAATCTAAGTTCCAAACGTCAAACTACGGCGTAATTACACCATTCCAATATACAGGGTGACTCAAAAGCTAGAAATTATTTTTCAATGAATTTTCTCACCGTAACACTTCCGAGAAAGTATGACGCTTCATTTTACCAGCAAGCAATCGCCGAGAAAACTTTATTTTATTTAACAAACGGAGACAGTCGGCCCAACCGAAGTGAAGATTTCACTTTAAGACGTAGAATTAACAATGACACTTAGATACAGTTGTGGAGTTTTCGTTAAACATAACCGCCAGTGCCGTACCGTGATTTTGGGTACGATTTTTCATTACTCGTAGCTTTCAACTTTTAATTTTTGATTGATGAATTAAAAATTAAATTGGGAATTTAGTTTTAATTTTTAAAATTTTCAATTAAATTTTTTAAAAAAGTTTGCGTAGGTTACATAGAGTTCGGTTGGGTTGACCTTGAAATTTTCATTTGGCCTTGACTTTTAATTTTTTGAAGTTTTTCAATCTTAATTCTTTGCTTGGGTTGAATAGAGTTAGATCGGTTTTACCTATAAATTTGACCTTGACCTTCCGTTTTTTTTGGTTTTGTTTTTTGAATTTGAAAATTTTTTGAGTGCCAATAATTTTCCCTTAATTTTTTGCATGGGTTGGATTGACCTTGACCCCAAACCTCCTTAAGCTTTATTTTCGAAATTAAAATTTTTAGACTCAATTTTTTTGCCTTGGGTCCGGTTGACCTTGACCTTTCAGCTTTTTGGAATTCATCTCCTGAATTTTTAATTTTTCCGATTTTTTTCCTGTGTTGGACTGACCTTGACCTTAAACCTTTTTGAGCCTTCTCTTGAAAGTTTAATTGACAATCGAGATTTGTTCTATAAGAAAAAAAAAGAAGACGAAACGTAGTAGGCTACGAACAGATTAAAAAAAAAAACAATTAGTGGTTTTTTTTATTCTGTACCAAAAAAAATCGACTTGATTTAATTAACGAATGAAAATAAAGTGATTCGCGTCAGTGATCAGTTTCTTTTGAGTAGCTCCGTATGCATACGGCCTAGCATTGTTACCTACCTCAAGTACAGCAAATTGTGCGGCGAGTAACTTCAATGTTCGCCAGCACCGACGCGCCGACTGAACTCTTGGAGAAGGGAGGGTTCAACGGAATCCAGAAAGCAAAGGGGGGACAAGTTAAATAAAATAAAAGTCACCAGCTGAGCGCACTTGTTTTTATTTGAAATGCTCAAAAAGAATGTAATAAGATGAAAACAAATAACAAATACGACCCAGAAGGGGTCTCAATAAGTTTAAAAAGAAATAACTAAACTAGTTATCAAGCTAAAGAGTAAGTTAAACTTTGACAGATAAACAGATCTGCTTTTCGTTTACAGCAAAGATAAAATAAATATCGAAAGTTACTTGTTTAAAAAAAAAAAAACATTAACGGAACACAGCGCATAGGCGACGCAAACAATTAAATAAATAAAAGTAATTCCGATTTTTTAACCGAAACAAGGTCTGTTCGTTTGTTCTGCAACGGTTGGTGCAAAAAGTGTGGAAAAGTGCATAACAAACGAACAGACCTATTGACAAACAATTGTCAGAAGTGAGTGAGCACCCTCCAACGGAGGACAGTGCTGCCAATGACGTAAGCGGCGTAAGTACTGCGTCACAAACTCTTCATGTAAGGCGTCACGTCACGTCTATGGTCAGGTCCAATTTTCCCGGACGAGGGGTGGGCCGTGGTGCCAGAATTTCTAGCAGTTAAAAACTCCGATTACGGCTTTTTCTTCACCCAAAAGATCGTAGATAATTGTCAAGAGGGAGTAAAACTACTATTGGAAGCCTTTATCGGGGAAAGATACGCATTACAAACAGAACATACGCACAAAATTGCCGATTACTGTTCTTTATCCCAGGAACAGGTCTTAGAGAAGCTTATAAAAAGCTTGAATTTACTTGGCGTGCACTTAAACAAATCTCGGAGTAAATTCCGTTTCAGGCTTCAATCAAAAGATTCACATGAAAAGAAGCAGCAAAAATCGTGAACACACAAACGATAGATCTGCATGCCGGGAATTCTGTCGGAACAATGAATCCGACGCGGAAAGGATCCATTCTCGCCAACTACGCTGAGACGGGGATTGTTACGAGATGAACTCATTTTTAACCGGGCGAAAGAGTGAAATGGTCAGATACCGTAGGGCTTGGTACCAACGCATGTTTTTCTGACCACATTTATGTTTGATTCCACAGTCACCTAGGACTACAATTGTTGGACACATGTTATTTATTTTTGAACGTAGATTTCTTCAAGCTTCATACGTATTTATCTGCATCTCCGCGCCGTTAGATTGAGTTTTTTGTTATTTATCTGCATCTCCGCGCTGTATGATTGAGTTTTTTTTGGTAAGTCTATCAATTTGCGCGGTAATTTTCAACTCTCCAACTACTTTTGCTTGTCACTTTAATTTGTTACAGTGTAAAGTTACGTGTGACATCGCCCGTCCCATCGAGTTAGCCGGCATTGGGGACGGTCTTAGTTTGTCCTCCCATAATTTCAGGTAGGTAGCGACATTAACTAATATCACTCGCTGTTGGTGAAATAACGATTGATTTTACGCTGTTGTCATTTTTTTCCAAACGGCCAATGAAATCGCGTGCACAGATAAATGGGTGCATTTATGCACCAATTATTGCATCTAATCAAACAAAGAACGTGTTCGCCATTAATTATGTTCCACGTTCTCCGGGCGGCTCACGTGCACATTAACGGCGCGACAATGATTAATTATCATCCGAAGATGAATTATGTTCTCGTTCCGTGACAATAGAAAGAAGAAGAAGATAAGGATAATATATAACAATAACCGAGAGCAAAACGTTACTACTTAGATCCCGAGATGACTGGGTTAACAGGTAAGCGCCTTACCTTTGCGACACACCTGACTAATGGTAACGAGATTTCGCAACGCCATTGGTCGAGCCCAAAAAACCGCTATAGTTATGACATGACATAATCTGCTCCATGAGGTCCAGTTATCAGCGGATGAAAAAGAAGGCAACACGATCCGCCGCGGGCCTCGAAGCTAACCAACCGACATCTCAGAGCCATCCGGAGCTAATCAATGATCGAACTCATCAAACTCAGACCAGATTGTGTTGGCAGGCATGTGGAGGTTCGGTTTGGGGATTTTTTCCCTGCGGTGGTTCATACCCAGTTGGTTTCGATTAGGTTCTAGACAGCGAATTAAAATACCTCTTATACGCGTCAGTTCGAAAAATAAATAAAAATATTGACATTCCAGTACATACACCCATTTCTAATGTGTACAGTGACAGGCACAAGCAATGGGACACCAAAACCTAACACATGCGCAATAGTCTTTTCTCTTTCGTTTTTGTCTTTAACTTGCTTCAAACAACATTTTAAATATGGAATTAAAACAGCTTTTATGTGTGTCAGTCGGAAAATAAATAGGTACAGCGATAGGCACAAGCAATGGGACATCTAGCTCATACGGAATAGTTGTTCTTTCGTCTTTACTGTGTTTAAGGCAAAACAGTTCGCTTTAAAACGTTGTCGAACAATGATGAGAATGTAATACGAAGAAAGCAAAAACAATTAAAAAAAATTAAAACAAGTTATGTACCTGATTTGTACTCGTTTGAAAAGAAAATCGTGTAAAATAACTGTCAATTTAAATAAATTTAAAGAACTAAAAAGAATTGGAATGATGAAAAAACAAAACAATGTCGATCATAAAAAATCTACAAAGAAGAAAAAATAAGCGAAAGGAAAACATGACACGAATAACAAAAAAAAACAAAGATTGTCAAAAAATATTGAAAAGAAGAAGAAGAGAAAATAAAACACAACTGCAAACGAAGAACGAAAGATAGTCGGCTTATCGATCGACAAAACAAACTGAAACAAAACACTGTCGATCAATGAAGAAAATCTACAAAAATATAAAGCGAAGGAGATCATAACACGAAAAACAAAAGGAACAAAGATTGTCAAAAAATAAGAAACGTTGAAAAGAAGAAGAGAAAAATAAATCAGCAACTGAAAGTGTAGAGCGAAAGATTGCCTGTTCGTCGATCGAAACGAGGACAGAGTGACAAAACAAACTGAAACAAAACACTATCCACAAATGAAGAAAATCTACAAGAAAAGAAACACGAACGACAAAAGAAAACAAGAAATTAATAAAATTTAAAAAAAAAGTGAGAACAAAACATCACCTAATAGAACGACAAAAGAAAACTAAAAAAAAGAAAAAATAAATGTAAAAATAACCAAAATAAAACGATGACGTATTGAAGCAAGATACAACCGATTAAGGGAAGAAAAGAAAAAAAAAGAAAATAAGAACAGATTATGTGATTATTATATATCAGGTAAAAAACAAAACACTGTCGATTCATCGATAGAAATAAGACGAAAGTGACAAACACGTGAAAAACAAGACATTACAGATCAATGAGGAAACTCGAAAGAAAAAGGCGAAGAAATTCGGATACGTGTTAAAAATAAATAAAGACTAAGAAGAAGAAATAAATCTAAAGAGAACTACAAGTGAAAAACAAAAGACTCACCGATCGAAGGAAGTAAAAAAAAATTTAAATATAAAACAAGTTATGTTAAAAAAATTAAGAAAAAGTTTATAAGTCTAAAAATAACTACAGGCGAAAAATAGACTGTCGGTTCACCGATCGAAATAAGGTCAGAAGAAACAAAACACTGTGGATCGATGAAAAAAAGTGAAAGAAAATAAGCAAAGCAAATCGAAAACAAGTTATTTCAAAAAAAGTACAGAAGAAGAAGAAACAAATTTAAAGATAACTGCAGGCGAAAAACGAAAGACCGAACCAAGGGCCAAAAGAAACAAAACACTGTAGATACAACAAGTTATGTTCAAAGAATAGCAAAGAAGAAGAAGAAGAAATTAATCTAAAGATAACTACAGGCGAAAAATAAAAGACTATTTATTTACAGATCGAAATAAGGTGTAAAGAAACAAAACATTATGTCAGTGAAAAAATGAAGAAAATCGAAAATAAAATAAATGAATTACTGTCGATTCACCGATCGAAGAAAGATCAAAAGAAACAAAGCACTACAGACCATTGAAGAAAATCGAAAGAAAAAAGTAAAGAAAATCGAAAACGAGTTATTTCAGAAAAAGTAAAGAAGAAGAAGAAGAAGAAGAAATAAATGATAAGATAACTGTAGGCGAAAAACGAGAGATCCAAGTAAGGGCCAAAAGAAACAAAACACTATAGGTCAATGAAGAAAATCGAAAAGAAAAAACGAAGAAAATTGAAAACAAATTATATTCAAAAAAGAGTAAAGAAGAAGAAGAAGAAATAAACCTAAAAATAACAAAAACAAAAAATTGTCGATTCACCGATCGAGTAAGCTCTAAAGAAACAAAACACTGTGGATTAATGAAGAAAATCGAAAGGAAAAAGCGAAGTAAATGTCAAAAAAAAACAAGAAGAAGAAATAAATCTAAAGATAACTACAGGCGAGAAATAAAAGACTGTCAAATCACAGATCGAAGTAAGATCAAAAGAAACAAAACACTATAGGTCAAAGAAAATCGAAAAGAGAAAGCAAAGAAAATTGAAAACAGGTTATGCTCAAAAAAGAATAAAGAAGAAGAAGAAGAAATAAATCTAAAAATAACAAAACCAAAAGTCGATTCACCGATCGGAGTAAGGTCTAAAGAAGCAAAACGCTGTAGATCAATGAAGAAAATCGAAAGGAAAAAGCGAAGAAATTCGAAAACGAGTTAGTTCAGAAAAAGTAAAGAAGAACAAATAAATTTAAAGATAACTGTAGGCGAAAATCGAGAGATCGAAGTAAGGGCCAAAAGAAACAAAACACTATAGGTCAATGAAGAAAATCGAAAAGAAAAAACGAAGAAAATTGAAAACAAATTATATTCAAAAAAGAGTAAAGAAGAAGAAATAAATCTAAAGATAACAAGAACAAAAAACTGCCTATTCACAGATCGAAGAAGCGAAGAAAATTGAAAACAAATTATGTTCAAAAAAGAATAAAGAAGAAGAAGAAGAAATAAATCTAAAAATAACAAAAACAAAAGACTGTCTTCGATTTACCGATCGGAGTAAGATCTAAAGAAACAAAACGCTGTAGATCAAGGAAGAAACTCGAAATAAAAAAGCGAAGAAAATCGAAAACTAGTTAAATGTTAAAAAAGTAAAGAAGAAGAAGAAGAAGAAGGAATATAACGAAAACAAAATACTGTCTATTCACCGATCGGAGAAAGGTTTATAGAAACGAAACCCAATAGATCAATGAAGAAAGTCGAAAGGAAAAAGCGAAGAAACTCGAAAACGAGTTTGTCACCAAATTTATAGTTTAATTGACTTGCCTCTCACTTACCATTGACATATGACAAGCTTCTGCTGACTAAACGTATCAGCTGTTCCCCGGACTAGCAACAGTGAAGAATGGGGCGGGTTAATTAAGTTGGTAAAATTATGAAAGGGCGCCAGAAGACTGTTTTTCAGCTAAAACGTAATCGACCAGTCGACGTCTCCAATCGACCAAATCGGGCAGAAATAAATCAAAAGAAAACAGAGGCGAATCTTTACTCACTGGTGTGTGAACGTAAAAATCAAACTCGACGTTAAAGTTAACACAACTGAGGTTTCATTACAAAAATCAAAACAAATAACACTTTACACAACTACAAGTGGTTGCTTAATTTATACTAAAATTAACTACGGTAAACGCAGCGCAACACGTAATCGAAATTCTTCCTCGCGATTCAACTATTCATGAGAAATGACTAAAATATAAACCGATCGAACCGCAAAACGTCAGATTAAATTAAAATTGGAATACCTAACCTTTTGACATTGCGTCCAGTCATGCGTTAAGGTCAACGTTACCAACCGAAGCGCGGTGGCCGGTGGGTAATTACGACGCCCTCTGTCGTTCGCGGGTAGCGTCGACAATCTGGTCAAACTGGATCCGCTGGGATCGTTAAGATGGCTGATCAGGTTTCCACGATCGGGCCACGGTACATTCACAGGGCAGAAGCGCCACCGGAGAACTAGGTCTAGAAGCCTGGACTAAAAGCCTGCGCCAGAAACTGCGCCCAAACAGAAAAACCTACATAGAAGAAACGATTTTGTTAGCGGCCATGTTAGCTTGTTCGTCGGCGTGTGTCGTCATATTTTACCTGAGAGAACTGGGGTCCCAGGCTTGGTAAGGGGGTTAAAAACTATCCCCAAGGATGTTCGGTGGTGTCACTAAATCTTCCGGCACGGCCGCTAGTGAATTACTTCTCCCAAAGAGCAAGAATTCCGATAACTTACAATGCACGTAAAACACGTCTAACTGGCACCACGATCCGAACAAGAAAGGTCGCTAAGACGTGTGAAAATTACCGACGATAACCAATGATGAGAATCACATGGTGCCTTCATAGCCTATGGATGTTGAGCGTTCGCATCACGCAGGTTTCCCCTATAGCAACGTAAATGAGGGGGAACAGTGTAGCCAGCTGTGCTAAAACGCAGTTGAATGATACCGTATCGCCACGATGTTTTGGCGACAAATTTAAAACGTAACAAGTTATTTCAACAAAAAGTAAACAAGAAAAAGTAAATTTAAAGATAACTACGAGCGAAAAACGAAAGATCAAAGCAAGGTCAAAAAAAATACTGTAGATCAAAATAATGTGTGGGTTGAAGAGAAAGAGGTAAAATAAGACCGATTAAAGAAAAAAAAAACGCTAACAGAAATTCATTTATGGAATAAGAAACAAATTAATTTAAAACAAATTAATGACACAAATAAATAAAACAAGGGCAGTTGGTCGATGATAAGAAATGAAACAAGAAAGCAATGAATTTGAGATATTTGAGTAGAGAAAAACCAAAACACAAAAAAAAGAAAACAAAACAAAAGAACTAATCACAACAAACTTTCCCATCGCTCAGATTTTTTTAAAAATTAATCTCCCTGCTTTGCAACTTGAAGTAATTTTTTTGAAATTATAAATTTGATCACTTTTCTTGTCTATCTTACTCTTTTTTACTTTCCCTTTTTTACATTGGATACATTCTTGATTATTGATCAAGTGACGGGAGCAAGAAACGCGACTTTTAAAGGGACGTAAACTGAGATATTTGACGCGATGTTCGACGACTTATTTGATCAAGTGATGGGTAGCATGAAGCACAATTTTTAAAGAGACGTAAACTGGGATGTTTGATCAAGTGGTGGGTATCATAAAGCGCGATTTTTAAAAGGGCGTAAACTGAGATGATGTTTGACGACTTGTTTGATCAAGCGATGGGGAGTAGCATGAAGCCTGATTTTTAAAGGAAACCAAACTGAGATACGTGTTTTGATGTTCGACGATTTGTTTGATTGAAACTAAAACAAAAAAGTGACCAAATTTATTTTTGAAAAAAAATGTCTCCCGATCTTCACAAGACGACCGGACCGGTCTCCTCAAATGATTTTGTTTACGTTCCGTCCCCAAATCGTTTCCCATGAATTTCAAAACCGCACCAATAAAAGACGTTTACGCTCACTCATCGACAAAACCAAATTACCATTCACCCCAAGCTTCGCCGAAATCCTCCTCCCAAATTAAGGGTTACCGTCTCTTTTTGCGCGGGGCAATTTCTGTCGTGGCTGGCCGGTTCGGTTCCGAGCAATCCCCCCCGCGTCCAAATTGTGAAGCGCGCCAATAAGAGCGTCAGTCACCGCCGAGGAATGCCTGATTAATGACCTTGAACCCGGTGCAACGTCGAATTTTTCGCATTTTTCTCGAACACTGACTTATATTTAATGAGCTGCTAGCTGCAGTCCGGAGTGGAATCACCGCGGTGAGTAATCCGGAGTCCTACGCAGGGTGAAGGACGAATTTCTTCAACGTTCGTTCGTCGTATGTGTTGACGGTTGAAGGCGGTTGGTCTACTAGGGTGATGTAAGACATTTGCATAAATATTTTACAAGAATTTTTTCAGTCGATTTCTTAATTTAAAAACTCAAACTTATTTCAAAGTCATTCAACGGATCTACGTAGATATTTAGTAAACGAAGGATGTTGGACGACTTATTTGATCAAGTAATGAGTAGCATGAAGGACGAAACGAATTGATCATCGCGAAAAACAAAACACTATCAACAAATAATATACATATAATCTAAAAAAAAAACGAATAAAATTAAAAGAAATTGTGCACTTATTAAGACCAATAACAAAAACAAAAGTAAAAAGATTTACAAAAAGTAACAGAAAATCAAAGATTGTCAAATAAACGTAGAAAAGAAAAAGCGAAGAACACAAAGACGACAGTATTTGTGAAGAATAAAAGACCAGCGGTTAACGAAGAAAACAAAAACAAAAAAATTGATCGATAAAAAAACGTCTCAAAATCAAAGATTGTCAAAAAAAGGAAAGAAGTAGAAACAAAACGCCCCGTCGAACAATGAAGGAGTTCGAAGAAAAAAAAATGAGGACAAATCATCACCTACGTAACGCGACTAACAAAAGAGAATAGAAAACAAAAGATCAATCGATCAATAAAAGTAAAGATTGAAGGTCGTTATCCTATTAGATAAGGCGAAAAAATGAAACCGAAGACGACCGAAACAAGTTCCCTTTTTTTAAACGAAGAAACTGAGAAAAAGTTGCGTTCGTAAAACACGTGAAGAAGGAAGAAATAAAACCGGGCGAAAAACGAAAGACTGTCGATCAATGAAGAAAATCGAAGTTATGTTCGGAAGAAAGAAACGTGAAGAAATGAAGCTAAAGAAAACCACGGGTGAAAAACAAAAGACTATCGATTACCGATGGAAGTAAGGCCAAAGAGACAAACTAATCGATCAACGTAAAAAACAAAACACTGTCGGTTAAAGAAGAAAATTGAAAAAAGCAAAGAAAATGTAAACAAAAGAAAAACAAAGAAGAAGTAAATCTAAAGACAAACAGGCTTATAAAACAAAGACAGTCGATTTATTGATCGAAATAAGGTCAAAGTAACAAGGAGAAAGAAAAATAAATTTAAAAAAATGAAATAAAAAAGTATTAGCTTTAAGTATCTTCATATTGCATTAAGTATCCTCAGATTAAATGTCTTAAGATAAATGTCTTAAGAACTTTCATAATGTACCGAGGATCTTAAAATATATATATCTTCGTATTATGTTGAATATCTTAAGTATCTTCATATTGTATTACCTTAACTATCTTTTTATTGTTTTAAGAGGTCGAGTATCTTAAGTATCTTCTTGTTGTTTTAATTGTCTTCAGTTTCTTCAATATTAAGTATTAAGTATCTTAAGTGTTTTCAAATTCTGTCAAATAGATATTTCTTCACGATGCACTAAGCATCTTAAATATTTCCATATTGCGTTGAGTATTTTAAGTATTTTCTCACTGTATTAGGGTCTTAATTATCTTCATATTGCATTAAGTATCTTCAAATTCTATTAAATGCTTTAAGAACTTTCATAATGCACCAAGCATCTTAAAATATATCTTCGTATTATGTTGAATACCTTAAGTATCTTCATATTGTATTACCTTAACTATCTTTTATTGTATTAAGAGTCTTAAGTATCTTCATATTGTACAAGGTATTTTTAAGTATCTTCGTGTTGCATTAAGAAACTTAACATACATATATTATAGAATCTATAAGTTGCTTAATACCATACGATCAAAAATTCGACTAATAAGAAATAGATTGAACACGCACGCTGCGCAGTATTTCGTAACTTAACCTTAAAATTTAAACGTGTGAAGTAAAAGAATAAAATAACTAAATAAAACAAAGTCAGTTGCTTGATGATAACAAATGAAACAAGAAAGCAGAAAGAAAAATAGAGAACTTAGATTAGAGAAAGACAAAGTATATAAAAAATTAATCTCCCTGCTTTGCAACTTCAATTAATTTTCTTGAAATTATAAAACATTACTTTTTTCGTCTTTCTTACTCTCTCTCTCTTACTTTCCTTTTTTGCATTGCATAGGCATACCTACATTCTTGATTATTGATCAAATGACGTAAACTGAGATGTTTGATGTGATGTTCGACGACTTGTTTGTTCAAGTGTTTGATCATAAGGTAGCATGCATCACGATTTTTATAGGGACATTAACTGAGATGTTTGACGCGATGTTCCACGACTTGTTTGATCAAGTGATGGGGTAGCACGAAACGCGATTTTTAAAGGCAACCAAATTGAGATACGTGATTTGATGTTCGACGATTTGTTTGATCGAAAACAAAAAAAAAAACCTTTCTTTGGTCAGTGTTGCCAATTTATAGTGAATTCATCGCTAAATCTGGCGACTTTCTGTAGAAGTTTCAGACGGGTTTTGGTGACCGAAAATTTAGTGATTTTATCTTTTCAAGTTTACTGCTGAATCTAGTGATTTCATTTAGAAGTAAACCGAACGTGAAAGGTTTGAAAACTGCTGCTGTTTTTTGGCCAAGGAAATTCCTCGGGATTTTTTTCCCTCCCGAGTCGTGCTCGCAGGTGTGTAGGCAAGATTAGATCAGGTAGGCTATGACATGTAACATCTCTTATTTCGGCAGACACCGGGCGAATTCCTGCACGTGTAAACGTTCCTTAACGCTTGATCTCAGGCAAGTTATTTTTCACGGAACCGGCCGGCCTCAGTCATGTCCATCACAAAAACCTAAAACCCATTGTTGTTAACAGTTATTCCCAACTATCGCGCGCAGGCGAGGAGCTCATACATGAAAGAAAGACAGATCGTGTACTAATATTTTGATGAAGTGATTAACTCTTACCTACGTTGTATGTACACGCCGCCGCCGCCGAAGCCGCTATAACCAGTTCTGTAATATACGAGAAACGCAGATTTAAAAAAAAAAGAAAACCAAAGAATTAATCCGGCCGGCATAAATGGGCGAGTTTATTATAATTATTTCAGTTTATATATATATAATTAGACGTACAGTACATCGTACACAGTGGCCTAATATACAAACTTAAACATTAAATAAACAACTAATACGTTTTATAACATTAATAATACTTAAAATTTGCATTATCAAAATTACGTCCTAACTTTTATTTTCTTTGCACAATTTTCAATTAATTTTTTCAAATTTGTTCCACTTAAATTATTCCAATCTTGAATTGTTTTCGGAAAAAAAGAAAATTTATGAATGTTAGTTTTCGAAAATGGAATTTTATAGATGAATTTATGATTTTTTCTAGTGCTCGAATCATTTATTTGTAATTTAGTTAGAAAATTGTGCATCGAATCAACTTTGAAATGAATATAACAAAATAATTTTAATCTTGCTTCTTGTCTTCTAGAAGATAAAGTTTCCCAATTTAATTCCCTTAGTATGCGTGAAACAGATGAAGTTGTTCTATGGTCATTCATAACATACCGAGCTGCTTTATGCTGCAACATTTCTAGATCTTCAATTAAATAATGTTGGTGCGGATCCCAAACTTCGTGTGCGTACTCAACTTTAGGACGGATATATGTCATATAAGCTTTTTTAAGTACAGCTTTTCCAGAGTCTTTAAGATTTCTTCTAATGTAATATAGTGATTTATAAGCTTTTTTTAAGATATCCTGAATATGACTACTCCAATTTAAATCATTTCTAAAGGTCACTCCTAGATATTTACACGTATCATTATATGTTAGTAATTCATTTCCTAATTTGTATGGATGGGTCTGAAATAATTTTGTAATACCAAATGATACTGCAACACATTTCTTTGTATTAATTTCCATTTTATTTTCGTCACACCACATATGAATTTTGTCTAAATCTTCCTGGAGTAAAATCCAATCTTCTGTATTTTTTCTCTTATTATAAATAACGCAGTCATCAGCAAATAATTTCGTTTCGCAACTTAAATTTTGTGAAATATCATTTATAAATATAATGAATAATATTGGTCCAATTACACTACCTTGAGGTACTCCAGAAGTGACAGTCAGCTCAGATGAATATATATTATCTATTCTAACTCTCTGTTTCCTGTCCTTAAGATATTCGTTTATCCATTTTACAGCTCGCATATCACACCCCAAATTTTGTAATTTTCTTATAATAATATCATGAGGAACTTTATCAAAGGCTTTTGTAAAATCAATGAAAATTGCGTCTACCTGTCCCTTATCATCAACTATTTCTGCCAATTCAGTATGAAAATTTATCAGTTGAGTAACACAAGAAAAATGTTTTCTAAAACCATGTTGATTTCTTTTAATAATATTATGTTTATCACAAAAATATTGAAGATAGTTCGTCAGAAGTTTTTCTAAAATTTTGCATACTATACATGTTAGACTAATCGGACGATAATTATTGCAATCAGATTTAACACCAGATTTATAAACATTTTAAGATTAATAAATTTTAAGATTTATAATTTTCGCATGAAAATTAAGCCAGATTATCTACTGCTCGCCCTCGGAGTGCGCCGCCATTTTTAATCCGTGCGCGAATAAATTCAATAAACCTCTTGCTACGCGCTCCTGCTTTTAAATATTTTCGGAATAATAAAATGTCATCTGCGATTTCATTTTACTCTTAATGGCCGCATTCGCTTTTAAATAAGCTGGCTAATTGCTTCTTTGCAACGCGCTCAATGCCCGTGTTGATGTTCTTGGACAATCGAAACGCTCGCTTATTTCCAAGGGATTCTCAATCTTTTTGTTCTATCCCCCTCTCTCTCTCTTTTATTGAATAGATTTGCTTACTGCGCCCGCTTTATTATTATAATCCGACGCATTCACTTGAGTACTGATTAAACCATTTTGCGTACCTCTTTTCACCTATACAGTAAGTTTGTAAAAATTTCATTTGTCTTACTCATTACTCATTGTCAATTTTTTTTTTAAATCTTTAATGGCATTGGGAAGAAACGGCACGAAACGTTACGAGTCATTAAGAGAGAAATGAGAGATCAATTTGTACTTAAATAAATAAATAATTTGTGTTTGACGTCAGAAATGATCGCTTTCTGTTAACAACAATGCTTTAAGACTATTTGCGATGACGTATCTAGGTATCTCATTGAGGAATTGAGTCAATAATGATCAAAAAACCATTGTCAGAACAATCAGAATTAAGCTTGAGATAATCAAAATTACAATCATATTGATGATGGGGTTCAAATTAGGATGATCACATCAGTATCATCGCGATTGTGATTTCCATGATCATCTATCGTCAAATTCGATTAAAGTCTAGGACTGCATTGATCAAATTCGAGTTAGAACCAAAGAATTAATAATCAATCAAAGCTTAGGGACAAGATAATTACAATTAGAATCTAAATAATCAGAATTAGAACAACAATAATGAATAATAATCAAGTGATTTTTGAGAATTATAATAAGGAACTGAATAAATGAGCACCGGTCGATATCAAAGTTAACATGATTAAGATAAAGGTTGAATAGATCAGTATCCAAATGAGGATGATCAAAAGCGGAGCCGGAGGTATTATGATCGGGTATAATTGAATCATTATTGGGTACAATCGAATGAATCCTGCAAATCAATCCCAAGTATCATGATAAGGATTAGAACTCACGTAACTCGATCATAACTTCTGAAAATGTACCTTGAGTGTTATAATAAGGATCAGAACAAATGTGCTCCGGTCGATATTAAAGTTAACATGATCAAGTTTAAGGTTGAAAAGATCAGGATGATCAAGCGCGGGGCCGGAAGAATTATGATCGGATTGAGTCATGATCGGGTATAATCGAATTAATGCTGCTTAATCAATGCTGAGTATCATGATAAGGATTATAACTCAAATAACTTTTGAATTTTTGTAAATGTGTCCTGAGTGTTTTATAATAAGGATCAGAATAAGTGAGCTCCGGTCGATTCGACACAAAATCAGAAAACAACACCAAATCAAAATCAGGATGAAAAGATTCCAATGGACAGGTCAGGAATACTTAAGGTCAGATTATGGTGATTACGAATAAGGTCGTGGATTCAAAGCGATATTAATGACAAAGCATTCAAAACAATGAACATCATTTGAACATGGTTCCATCTTATTAAAATCCTGATTATTAAGATGTTCCCTATGTAGAACAATATTTCATTCGTTTGAACTATGATACTGAATGTCTCATTAATTTGAACAGTGATATTGATTATTTCTTTAATTTGAATTGCGATACTGAATATTTCTATAGTTTGAACTATGATACTGAATATTTCTATAGTTTGAACTATAATACTGAATATTTCATCTTAATTTGAACTGTGATACTGATTCTAATATGAGTTAACACTGTCGAAAACGCTCGTCTTGATTATCAATGCTTGATCATTCTAATGTTAGTCATCCTGTTCCTGATTATTTCTTTAATTTGAACTATGAAACTAAATATTTCAATAGTTTAAACTATGATACTGAATATTTCATCTTAATTTGAACTGTGATACTGATTCTAATATTCGTTAACACTATCGAAAACGCTCGTATTGATTTTATTAAAGCCTGATCATTCTAATCTTAGTTATCCTGTTCTGTTTAGGGTTCAATCTCCAGATTATGAAAGTCATTTTATTTTTACATTCAGATAGCGTTTAGAATTAAGATTAAAACTGAACAGCTCGCGGTGCCTTGGATCAAAAAACAAGACCAAATCAGAATCAGGATTAAAAGATTCGAGTGGACAGGTTAGGAATACTTAAGGTCAGCATCAAACTCACGAATAAGGCATTGGATTCAAATTGACATTAATCACAAATCACATCATTTAAATGTAATTCCGTCATATTATTATCCTGATTAAGATTTTCCTTATGCAGAACAATATATCGTTATGTAATTTGAACTATAATACTGAATGTTTAGTTAATTTAAACCGTGATTCTGATTATTTCATTAAATTGAACTGTGATACTGATTGTTTCATTAAATTGTACTATGATACTGATTATTTCAATAATTTGAACTGTGGTACTGATTATTTCATTAAATTGAACCGTCGCGTCATACTGAATATTTCGTTAGTCGAAAATACAACAAGAAGCAACAAATGATTAATTAAACAAAAGAAAAGAAACAAAATAAGACAACTTCGATCGGTGAAGAAAAAAACTGACAGACGAAACGAAAGAAACGCGCAGTTTAACAGCAACGGAGAAGGAAGAAAGAAGTACAAAATCGTAAGGAAGAAAAAAAAGGAAAACATAATGGATCTACACAAAAAAATGAAGAAAAACGCAGTTGTGTAATGTCAGTACAAAACAAAAAGACAAAACAAAACTTTGATCGAAAGAAGAAGAAAAGGAAAAAAACAGACGAAAAAGAAGTGCGAGCCGTGAAGAAGAAAGAAAAAAGAAATGCAGTCGAATAACCAAGAACGAAAAAATTACGAACATATTCGTAGGGAAAGAAAAAATCAGAAATACATTTCTCAAACGAATGATTTATGAAACAACAAAGAATAAATTAAAACAACTTTGATCAATGTAGAAAAATGACAGACGACAAGAAAGAAACACGCAGTCTAATAATAACCAAGAAGAAAGAAAAAAGAACAAAATCGCAAGGAAAGATAAGGACAACAGAATCGATCCATAAAAAAAAATTAAAGAAAAACGCAGTTGTTTGATATCAGAGAAACAAAAGACTAGCAAATAATTGATCAAAGTAAAGTCAAAGCGACAAACAAATCGATCAACGTGAAAAACAATACACTAGGTACCTATCAACTAAAAACGAAAATAAGAAACAAATTATCGAGAAAACAGAATGAAGAAGAAAAAATAAATCTAAGGCAAATCACAGGCGCGAAAAAACAAAAGACTATCAAGAAATTGAGTCAAGTAAGGTCAAAGTGACAAAACAAATCGATCAACGTCAAGAACAAAACACTATCGGAACTGTCTGGCGTCAGAGAAACAAAAGACTGCCAATTAATCGATCCAAGTAAGATCAAATCGATCAATGAGAAACAAAACATTGCCGATCAATGAAAAACGTGAAGAAAATATTAAACAAGTTATGATAGAGAAAGCCGAAAGAAGAAGAAGAAAGTAAACCTGATCCAAGTAAGGTCAAAGTGATAAACAAATCGATCAACGTCAACGAACAAAACATTCTCGATCAATGAACAAAAAAAATCGAAAGAAAAATGAAGAAAATGGAAGTACAGAAGTACAAGCCACAACAAATGATTAATGAAACGAAAAAAAGACAAAAATAAGACAACTTTGATTACTGAAGGAAAATTGACAGGCGAATAAGAGGAACAATAAACAAGATGCAGGAAGAAGAATAACAGTCGAATAACTACGAATTTTGCTTCTTCTGCCGTTCTTCACTTTTCTTGCGAATTTGTCTTCTTCTTCGTTATTCGACTCCGCTTTTCTTTTGTTTTTTTCTTCTTTCTTCTTCATGGATCGAATGTTTATTGTTTTTCTCATTCGTTTGTTATTAATTGTCCGGTGTCCTTCATAAAAACATCGCATTTTGACTTTTTGCATTAAAGAAAGCAACTTTTTTTTCTTTGTTGTCTTTCTTCACTCATTGTTCCATTGTTTTTTTTTGTCGTCGCTCACTGATCGGTCGCGTTTTGTTGTTCTTTTAATTTCGTCGTAAACCGATCGCATTTTCATCGATTTTCTTCACCATTAAAGAATTGTATATTCGCCGATTGTTTATTGTTCTCCTTATTCGTTTGTTGTTTTCCTTCCGTGATCAGATGTTTTTCGTACTTCTTTTGTTTTCGTTTTTTTATGTTGATTTTTTCTTTGCTGGCATTCTTCGCGGATTAAATAATTCAACGTTCTTCTTCACTCTTGTTGTTCAACTGTTTTTTGTTGCTTTTCTTCACTTGTTTCCGATTGCTTTTTTTCGCCGTCGTTCACTGATCGATCGCCTTTTGTCTTTCTTTTAATTTCGTTGTAAACCGATCGCGTTTTCTTCGATAAAACGTCAGTTTCTTCACCATTAAAAAATTCTACGTCTTCATACCGCAATTACCACCGTTTTGAGTCAAAATAAGCGCGCCAAATTTGTAATCACATTAACTGCTGCGTTCAATTTTAAATTTGCGCATTTAGTTTAACCCAAAATGGCGGTAACTGCGGTACGTTAGTTATCCAGGGATTGTAGTAGTATGATTTAAGGTACCGCCATTCATTTCCGCGGCTTCGTCCCCCAAATTAAAAAGGAAGCGATGAAACGCTAAAGAAGAAAAAGGATAGATACATAACAAGTTACTGTTGCTAAGGAGTTTATGAATGAATTTAATTAACCCCAAATTAAAAGAGATAGAAAGTTGGCGCTACCTTCTCGATACAGTAACCTTAGTATGATTGATTGAACAGCGCTATCTATTGCATTTTTTTTCTTATAATGTGTTGATCTTTGTGTTTCGTCACTGTTTGTGTCAAATTGTTTCGTTTTTTAATTTATGATGCTACTGAATTGTTTTTTTTTAAATCGATTTTTTGTTTTTGAATTATGTTTTAAAATCGATTGTCTTTTGTTTTTATTTTTCTTAAATATTTTTGTTATTATATTTTTTAAAATTCTGTTCATTCGTTCTCTTTGTTTTGACACCTTTCCTTCAAAACAGATTTTTTTATTATTTATTTATTATTATCTACTGAATTGTACTGTCAAATCGATTGTCTTTTGTTTTTATTATTATTTAAATGTTATTATTTCGCATCAAAAAAAATCTGTTATTTTCTTGCTTTCCCACCGTTGTTTTCATTTTTTTTTCTAATTAGTAATCTATTGAATTGTGTCATAAAATCGATTGTCTTTTGTTTTTATTACTTTCCTTTAAATTTTATTAAAATTTTGTGAAGAATTTTTATTATTTTGTTTTCTTTATTGAAACCGAAAAATTCAATTTTTTTTAAACGAGTAGTTCCATCCTTTCGGATCAGTGTAACATCTCGCTCTTAATTGGAGAAAAGAATATAAATTATTTTTTTCCAGTCGCATGCATGTTTATGGTTACAGTACAGCATTTATTCTTTTAATTAAATTTCTTTTTGTTATATGTAATGAATATTGAATATTGAAATGAATAATCGATTGTTTATTTTCCTCTTTATTAGCTTGCTTTTTTCTTCATCCGTGATTAGAGGGTTTTCGTACTTCTTTTGTTCTCTTCATAAATGATCTTTCTAAGTCTTCTGATTTAGACAATCTTTGACTTCAAATTGTAGCTCCTCTGAATTTCAATTTAAAAAAAAATAGTTTTTCTAAGTCTTCAGGTTTTAAAGTACAGTTTTTCTTGAGAATTCTTGAAGATGCGGCTGCATTCTCCGACCGAAACGTGCGAGCTTTCCTAAGGCCAAAATTGGCTTTTCCATTTCAAGCTTGAAAATATATAACTTTTTGTGGCTATAAGTTTCGACAGGCGTCAATTGAAAATATAGCTTTTCTACGTCTTCTGATTTCGACAATCAACGATTAAACGAGAAATATAGCTTTTCTAAGCATTCAGGCTTTAAAGTACAATTTTTCTTCAGTCTTCTTGAAAAATTGGCAGACTTAGAAATATGTTTATGTTTACTCTTTCCAGGCTTTAGATTGTAGCTTTCCTAAGGCCATAATTAGCCTTTCGACTTTCAAGTATGTAGTTTTCGTAAGGCCACAATTAGGCTTTCGATTTTCAAGCATAAAAATATATAGCTCTTTGTAAAAATAAGCTTCGACTTCTTCCTACTTAAAAATATAGCTTTCCTAACCCTCCAGACATATACATACAATCTTTGATTTGATATTTGTATAATAGCTTTTCTGTCTTTGTTTATAGGCACACCTTGACTCAAAAATATAGCTTTTCTAAATTTTCACATTTAATAGTTCTTGACTCGAAAGCATAACTTTGCTTTGGCTTATGCTAAGGCAAGCATTGTTTTGACAAATACAGCTTTCTTTTGTTTCTAGATTCAAAAATACAGGCTTTCTGTCTTATATGTATACTTGAAAATGTAAGTATCTTGAAGTCTTTACATTTATACAGCCTTATATGAAAATATGAATTTCGAAAGCTTCAAGCTTAAACAATCGTTGACTTGAAAATATAGCTTCTCTATCTTTGATTTTTAAAACTTAGCTTTCCTCTTTTTGTATTTGAAAAGCGTATAGCTTTCCTGTCCTCAACATTAAACTTTTCTCTCTTCAAACTTGGAAATACATACAGTATGTCCGTCTGACAATGAGACATAGGATTTAACATGGGAAAACAGAAATTGCTTTATATTATCTCCTGAATAGATATATATGAAATTCTGGGTTATAATCGGAAAGATTATTGCATTCAAAGTGTTTTGATACTAAATGTGTGCAATTTTAGTTGTTAATTATTTAGAAATTAAGAAAAAATGTTATTATTTTTTTTCGTACAAGATTAGTAGGTATTTAACGAAGAGCTTTTAAACGGGTCTCGTGGCCGAGGTAATTTGTTCATTCTTCACAACCGTAAAGTCACGAGTTCAAATCCGAATGAGGACACTTTTTTTTCTTTTTTTTTTAATATTTTTTCAGATTTGAAATCACTTAGGGCCAGTTTCATAATGGAATTTAAAGGAAACTTTAAATTTAAAGTCACTTTCAGATGTAAAAACAAATGTGAAAATACATGTTTACACATATGAATGTGACCTTAATTTTAAAGTCTCCTTTAAATTCAATTATGAAACTGGCACTTAAACTCTTAAACTAGTTTATTTTTTATTTATAAGTTTCATTTTAATATTAATTATGTTCCATTTATGTTTATTTTTTCGTTCGCAAAATTTTATTATGTTACATAATTAATATTAAAATGAAACATAAATAAAATAATAAACTTTAAGAGTTTAGGTAAGTGATTTCAAATCTGAAAAAATAGTTAAAAAAAAAGAAAAAAAACGTGTCCTCATTCGGATTTGAACTCGTGACCTTACGGTTGTGAAAAATGAACAAACTAGCTCGGCCACGAGACTCGTTTAAAAAGTACTAATCTTAGTGCAGGCGCGCACATGCGATTTTCTGTCGCGCGACTGTTTAATCGCAAAAATGAAACGCATAGTTTTTAAATACCAATGCGCGCACATACGACTAAATAATCGCCGCGATTAAAAATATGCAACCAGACCTATTTTTCAAGCGACGCGACTGTCGCAAGGTAAAATACATCATACCGACAAGAATGAACCTGCACGCACTGCGACTAGTTAATCGCAATTTATTCAGTTGCAGTGTAGGGTGTTCTGTAACTTTATCGTTTTTATAAATTTTATAATAAAATGTCTGACGACGAATCACCCATAAATAGTGTCTCAGACATAGAACTGCTAATTGCAGAGGTGGAAATAAGACCAGCTCTTTATAATAAACAATTAAAAGAGTATAGTGACAGAAATGTTAAAGAAAAACTATGGGGTGAAGTTTGTTTGATTGTATGCCGCGACTGGATGGAATTATCTGGAATAGAAAAACTAAAAAAAGGTACGTACGCAGGTATATAATACTGTTTACTTTTATATTAATTATTATTCTCAGTCATTGATAAAACAATACATAGAATTTACATAAATACATCTTAAATTTTGTCATATTGCCATGGTATTGAACCTTGAGGAGAAATAAAGTAATTTGCAAAATAATCTCGTATATTAAGACCATACATATTAGCCCGAGTTCCAGTTGGACGACAGTTTTCCAAAGGACACTCATATGACTCATCATCAACTCGCACACCATCCTTTTTTCGAACAAAATTATGCAAAATACAACATGTTTTGGTAATAAGATCAGCAAATTCGATATGTACATCCATAGGGCGATGGAAAATTCGCCATTTATTGGCTAAAATTCCGAATGTGCATTCCACCATTCGTCGAGCACGGGTCAGTCTGTAATTAAATACTCGTTGTTTCATTGTCAGATTTCTCCTAGGGTAAGGACGCAAAATGTGTTCTGATACTGCAAACGCTTCATCACCTACTATGACAAAAGGCATAGGTTTACCCGTCTCATCATGAGGTAGTTTCTGTGGATTTGGAATGTTTAATTGTTTGTTGTTCAATCTTTCGCCAAAACTAGAATTTTTAAAGACATTAGAATCACTGTCTGCACCATATGCTCCCATGTCTATTGCAGTGAAGCAATAGTCAGCGTCAACTACACCCAGAAGAATTATTGAAAAGAAATTCTTATAGTTATAAAATTCTGTACCCGTTTTATCGGGCTTTTTTAATCTAATGTGCTTGCCGTCGACGGCCCCAATACAATTTGGAAAATCATCATAAAACTGTGAAGCAATAGCCGTCCAGTTCTCCTCGGATATTTCTGGCATATACGTAGGTTGTAAACATATCCAAAATTGCTCACATGTGTCTTTAACAATTTCCCTGATTGTAGTAGCTCCCAGTAAGAATTCAAAATGTAAAGAATTAAAGCTGTTACCAGTGGCAAGATATCTGAAAATAATTTCATTTATTATTTATAAGCAAATAAAACATGTAAAAACATATAAATCCAAGGGCTAGTAATAAGTAATTGGTTTTATGTTGCAGGAAAGGAAATTCAGAAAAAATGGAAGAATTTAAAGGATTGTTTCGCAAGAGAACTTTCAACACAACGAAAGGTAGAGAGTGGTGAACCTACAAAGAAAAGGAGGAAATATGTGTACTTCGATTCTTTATTATTTCTGCTTCCTTTCATGAAGGTTAGATCTAATAGTGGTAATGTGGCGCCTTTAGAAACAATTAATAACAACCAAGAAGACCAAGATCCAGCCATACCACGTACTACACTTTCGCAAAATAATAACAACGAAGTTCAAACGAATATTCAAAATCGACGTCCTAAGAAAGCCACACAGAAAATAACCTCTTATGAAAGCACTTTATTGAGCATCTTACAACAGAAGCAAAGTGAAGAAATTAACGAAGACAAACACTTTGCTTTAATGCTCGTGCCTATGTTACAGAAACTGAACGACGCACAAAAACATTATGCTAAGATAGAAATTTTGAATGTGATGAATTATGCCAAGAATTATCGTCCTGCGCCAGTTGTTCAATATACTGGAGCACATCGTAGTAATGTAGTTCCACCAACTTCTTTTACTCAAGCAGCTACCTACCAGATACCTTCGCAATTTCCAACCTCAAATTTCCAGATGCAGCCGCTACAAACAATTTCACAGCCTCCGTTGACAAATAACCAAAATTCCGAATGTTCTGCAAGGAATTATTATTCGCAATTGTCAGAAGATTTACTTTCTCCCAACTCATCTCGTGACTTTACTATAGCATCGTCACCTGCTCTATCCGAAAACAATAGTGACTTGTTTGACATGTCAAATCAGTAATCTAAAATATTTACTTAATTAAGGGCCAGTAGTATAAAACGTAGTTAACCAATCGATCAAGTTAACCGTGTGGTTAAGCAATATCATTGGCGGAAACTTAAACATTCCTCCAATGATATTGCTAAACCACACAGTTAACTTGATCGATTGGTTAACTACGTTTTATACTACTGGCCCTTAATCGTCCAAATATTAATATCGTTAACTTACGGACTTCATGCTTTGTATTTTTCTATGTAAAGTTTGCAATAAAACCTCATTAAAAAAATAGCTTGTATGTACTTACTTACCTCAATGTTACGGATACGCGCTCTTCAGCTGATACAGATTTTCTCCATGTAGTGTCTTGGTATGTTATTCTTGGTCCTATTATTTGAAGTAATTGATCAAAACTATTTACACTCATTCTGTAGTACTGAAAAAACTTATTAGGATGGTCTCTTAAGTCGTTATAAATTTTATGAAACTGCCCTTTTAATAATCTTTGACTGGATGTACCCAGTACTGCTTTTTATACCGTTTTTTGGCTCTCATACGCAATAATAGAGCTACCACGCAAGCAGTTTCCGTAAAATCCATGTTGTTCTAGTTATTGCACTAACATTTTAACGATTAATCTGTCGCAAGTGCGTGCATAAAAATATTTTTCAGTTATTTTTTTGTGACTACGATTTTTCAGTCGCGCGACAGAAAGTCGCATGTGCGCGCCTGCACTTATACGGAAAAAAATAATAACTTTTTTTCTTAATTTCTAAATAATTAACAACTAAAATTGCACAAATTTAGTATCAAGACACTTTGAATGCAATAATCTTTCCGATTATAACCCAGAATTTCATATATATCTACTCAGGTAGATAATATATTGCAATTTATGTTTTCCCATGTTAAATCCCTATGTCTCATTGTCAGATGGACAAATGGTATATAAATACATATACAAATATATAGCTTTCCTGTTCTTCAACTTGAAAAAGTATATGTTTCCTGTTCTTCGACTTGAAAATATATAGCTTTCCTGTACGTCAACAAATATAGCTTTCCTACCTTTGAACTTGAAAATATAGATTTTTCTGTTTTCAAATTTCATTTTATTCTGGAAAATATAGCTTTCCTGTTCTTTGACTTGAAAATAGATTTTTCTCTCTCCAGTTTTCATTTTAATCTTGAAAATATAGCTTTCTTATCCCCAAAAACATTAAGGTCCAGTTTTACAATCATGGAATAAAGACGCAATAACTGTACGTCGAATATCCTAACGTTCCTTCATATCTACGTCACACTTACGTCACGTTATTCTAAGAATAATGCTTCTCCGACGATTGTAAAATCGGACCTAAGAGTATAGCTTTCTCTCTTCAGGTTTGGAAATATAGATACCTTTTAGTCTTGAAAATATAGCTTTCCTGTCCTCACAATTAAAATAATAACTTCGTCTCTTCAAACTTGTAAATGTAGCTTCTCTGTTCTTCGCCTTGAAAATATAGCTTTCCTGTCTTTAGGCTTGAAAATATAAATTTTTCTGTCTCCAATTTACATTTTAGTCTTCCCGTCCTCACCATTAAATTCAGATCTGAAAATATAGTTTTCCTGTTCTTCCACTTGAAAATATAGCTTTCGTGTTTTCAATTTTCATACTTTTTTACTTGAAATTGTAACTATTTGCCTTTAAGCTTGAAAATGTAACTTTTCTGAGTCTTCAAGCTTCCAAAAGATTTGTTACGGTTGAAAAATCCAATTAAGTTATTCATAGTATTTTCCGAACGCCCTGTATTTAAGCGGGAAGTAAGAGTTCAGTGTGCCTACGTGACGGTCGTCACATTTCATAATATTGCATCAGCTAGACCATACGCTGTTACTTAGTCCTACAGTATATATCCATTTCACTCTGTCGTCCGGTTGAAAACTGAGTTCATTCGTAACGACTCCTGTCTCAGCGCATAGTGGGAAAGAACGCCGTTCTCGACGTCGCGCCGTCGCGATAATTCTTGCATTAGCAAGTAAAAAAAATGACGATAAAAAAACAAAATAAAAATAAACAATTAAAAATAAAGAAGAAGAAATATTTCACTCTCAGGGTGCGATGGTAAAGATCTGCGGGGACTGTGGGGATTGAGGATGGTTTTCTTAAACTGCAAAGGAAATTAAAGAAAAGTGCTGTTAATTTGACAAAGAAAATAAAACAAAAAATGTAAGAAAAAACAAAAGACGATTGTGAACGACAGCAAACGAAAAAAGCAATCGAACCACAAGTCAAGAAAAGCAACAAAAAAACAGTCGAACGATAATTGAACATTGCATTGAAATTTGATTTGATTTGGCGAAAAAATCAACTCGTCAAAAAGAAAACAAAACAAATACAAAAGAGGAATAAGATTGTTTTAATGCAAAATATTTTTACGAAAGTCACCGGATGATTAACAGACGGAAAAGGAAAAAATCAACAACCGGTCCGTGAAGACGAAAGAAAAGAAGCAAAAGATAAACACAGTAGAATAAACCAAGAAGACAAAAGGACAAACTCCTAAGAAAAGAGAAGAACAGCAGAAATAGCCGGAAAGAAATATAAAGAAAATTAAATAGAAACAAACAACAGGTTAATCGAAGAACGGAAGAAAGAGGAAACAAGAAATAAACAGTTCAATAACGAAAGAACGTAAAAAAAGAAAAATTCATAAGAAAAAAAAGACACCAGAAAGAACAATGAATGGTTCCACAAAAAACAAAATTATTCAATCAAATACAAAAATACAATAAGAATAAGAAGAAGAATCCGACGCGACGTTTAGTCAATTAAAATGCGATCGGTTTACTACTGAACTAAAGAAAAATGTGAAAAAAAAGATAAGCCGTTCGATGATCAGGGAACGACAGCAAATAAAAAACAATCGAAACACAAAATGAAGAAAAACTTTACAAAGAAAGAAAAAGGAAACAACAAATGCGCAGTCGAATAACCAAGACAGAAAAAAAACAAAGAAAATAACGTTTATGCATGGAAAAAAAAAGAAAATAGAAGAACAACAGAAAACAAACGATCCACAGAGAAATTTAAAGAAACGAAAAGAAAACTATAAACAATCGATGCTTGAAGATGTATACGTAATTATTTAATGAGGCAGAAACTGGCGTTTACAACTGAATTAAAACAAAAACGCAAAAGGAAAACAAAAGGCGATCGAACGGCGGCGAAAAAAAGACAATTGAGCCCACAAAGTGCGGAAAAACAATTATTTAAAAAAGGAAGAAAAAAGAAACGAAAAATGCGCAGTCCAATAATCAAGAAGCACAAAGAAAAATACAAAATCTTAAGAACAGAAAAGGAAAGCGGCGATCCATAAAAAAATATGAAAGAAAAACGCAGTTGATTTGACGAAAAAAAAATCGCTAAAAACAAACAAAAATAGACAAAATCTGTAAACAATATAGAGAAGAAGAAAAATTCAACATACAGGGCGCAGTACAGGGCATACATACAAGTAAAGATGTGCGGGGGCTCTCGGGATTGAGGATGATTTTTTCGAGTATTATTCTAGTTGTTCAAATCAACTGTTACGGTTGAAGAATTCATTTAGGTTATTCATAATATTTTTCGAACGCCCTGTATTAGCGTGAGAATCTAACGGCCAGGCTTGGCCTACGTGCCAGTAGTCATATTTCACAATATTTTGTAACCAAATCTTACATTGTTATTTAGTCTTACAGTATATCTCCATTTCACTCTGTCCTCCGGTTAAAAACTGATTTCGTTCGTAACGACTTCTGTCTCAGCGCATAGTGGAAGGAACGCCGCGCCGCGCCACGCTCATCTGGCGGTCATATTTGCATCAGCGCTCGCGTCATATACTTCGTTTATTTGTGTCTTCAATCTTTGTGTTTCTTTCTTGGAATTTGTGATTGAAACCTGAAACGGATTTTCTCCGAGATTTGCTAAAGCACGCCGAGTGACCTACAAGCTTGTTTAAACAGCTTATCGAAAGCCTGCCATTTTGAGCGTTGTTCCGTCCGTGAGTATTTCTCATCTACCGGTCTTCAAGTTCAAGTGGTAGTTTAAGTTCTAGCTTGTAGTGGTAGTTTTTATCTTGGGTTAGAAAATCGTCATCCCTTGGGTGGAGAGAAAAGGCCGGAATCGGAGTTTGAAACATATAAAACTCCCGGCATCCCGGCCCACCCTTCGTTCGTGAAAGTGGATTCAACCGACCTGCAGAAGCGACGCCGCTTGACGACGTCAAAATACGTCATTGACTGACCGCACTTACCGTCGCGTCGTTGGAGAGCGCTCCTCACTGTTGACAGCTGATTGTCATTACGCCAGATCCTGATTACAAGGTCGGATTTACTCTAATGATTTTTTAATTATTCTACTGGATTGATTCACCTTTTCGCGGCGTTGTAATTTTTGTTGATCATTTTGTTGTTGATCAAGTAAATTTCCTTAATCACTTTAAACGTTAATTGTAAACGAAGAACAGATCTGTTAGTCGGAAAAATTCTAATTTACTCGCGTGTTCGTTTTATTGAACTCCTTCTGGGTCACATTTGATACTTGCAGTTTATTATTCTTACCAAATCTTCGAGCATTTTAAATAAGAACAAGTGTGCTCAGCCGGTGCTTATTATTTTGTTCACTTTGCCCACCTTTTGCTCGGGGTCTCGTCGAACCCTCCCATCTCCAACAGCTTTGCCGAGCGGTGCTGGCGAAACGTCAGTCCCTCGCACAATTTGCTGGCCTTCAGGTAGGTAGCACAATCATAAATACAGGGTGTATGTTATAAGTGTAACAAATAAAGAGCTTTCATATACTGTTCATCTCATAAAAGAAATAACATAGGGGCGCCAGAATACAAACGTCATAATGTGATTCGTCGCCAATCTGTATAGTATAGTACAGGGTAAATTAATCGGCAGGTGATTGATGCAAAAATAGAGCGCCTACACACACTGTTAAGCAGTCATAAGCAATAACATAGGACTATCAGAAGACAAATGACGTCATAATGTGATTCGTCGTCATATGCAGGTCTAGTATAATATAGGGTAAATTAACAATCAGGTGATTGAGCGGGGGAGCTAGGGTTGTCACCAAATTTAAATTTAAATTTACTTGCCTCTTACTTACCACTGACAAATGACAAGCTTCTGCTGACTAAAAGTATCAACTGTTCCCCGGACTAGCAATAGTGAAGAATGGGGCGGGTTAATTAAGTTGATAGAAATTATTAAAGGGCGCCAGAAGATTGTATTCCCAGCCAAAACGTAATCGACCAGTCGATGTCTTCAATCGACCAAATCGGACAGAAATAAATCAACAATAAATAGAGACGAGACTCTACTCACTGGTGTGTGTGAACGCAGAAATTAAACTCGAAATTAAAGCTAACACAACTGAGGTTTTATTAAACAATTCAAACAAAACAACACTTTACACAATTACAAGAGGCTTCTTAATTTATGCTAAAATTAACTACGGAAACGCAGCGCAACACGTAGTTCGAAATTCTTCCTCGCGATTCAACTATTCACGAGAATTGAATAAAATGTAAACCGATCGATCCACAAAACGTCAGATTAAATTAAAGTTGGAATACCTAACCTTTTGACAGCGCGTCCAGTCATGCGTCAGGGTCTACGTTACCAACCGAAGCGCGGTGGCCGGTGGGTAGTTACGACGCCCTCTGTCGTTCGCGGGTAGCGTCGACAATCTGGTTCAAACTGGATCTGCTGGGATCGTCAAGATGGCTAGTCAGGTTTCCACGATCGGGCCACGGTACATTCACAGGGCAGAAGCGCCACCGGAGAACTAGGCCTAAAAACCTGCGCCAGCAAACTGCGCCCAAACAGAAAAGCCTGAATGTAAAGGGAAAAGGTTTCGTTAGCAGCCATTTTGATACACGCCATTGCACTTACATTACATTACCTGGGGGCTAATAAGTTCCCAGGCTTGGAATTGGAGTTAAAATTATCCCTAATTGTGTTCGATGGTGTCAGGAAATCTTCCGGCACAGCCGCAAATGAATTACTCCTCCCAAAGAGCAAGAACTCCGATAATTTTATTATGCACGTAAAACACGTCTGACTTGCAACACACTTCGAACAAGAAAGGACCTCAACGAGGCGAAATTGTGGCAGGCGAAGGTTGCTAGGATACGAAACCGAAGACGGTCACGTGGTGCGTCATCCACCAATAAACTTCGAAGAAGCAAAGAAGGGGTACAGAGGATCCACATATTGTTAATCACATACGAAAGAACGTAGGGGTATCAGAATACAAAGAAAAAGAAACGTCACAACGTCATCGTGTGATTAGGCTTCGAACTATACAGAGTGTGCCCATCGGCATGTACTTCTTCAATAGCTCCTTAACTGCTAACTATAGAGGACAATGTCTTGTACAAAAGCTGTCGGTTATAGTGACTTCTATACTATTGTCGCGTTAGAATAATTACAATCTTAATCTAAAAACTTTAATCGGAAATAATTAATTTTACAAATTCAGCACTTAATTCCAAGTCGTTGGGTCACCAGCACAAAAGTATGTGTCCACCGCATAAGCACTGTAGTGTAATTATTGTTTACATCGTTCGAGTTACGTTCCAATTATGAAATCATTACCTAGACAATTCGCTGTGACCGTCCATAATTATTGGTATAAATAATCCGGGCTGGATGTTGGAAATCAATCGGTACTACGATTCACTAGAAGAGGTGCGTCGCTCTCATCTACACCAAGCCGAAGACATCCCTTGCTGCCGATGCATCCAAAAGGACCGACCAGATCCCCAGAGCATCCCTGCTCTCTGTTGTGAATATAGCCGAAGCACGCCCACTGTCTCGAACTTACGGTTCTTGTTGAATCCCTAGAACCAGTATAACTAGTTAAGAATCGATCTCAAACCGAATCTGACTCCCTCGTTGTCATCTCCATCACTTCACTGGATCCTACACAACCCCGGAGGCATTCATTGAGGTCTGCACTGTTGCTGTTGCTGTCACAGTTAATTTGATGTGATTTGAATTGAATGATTTTAACCGATTTTTTTTAAAATTTATTCGGACAATTGTCTCGTCGTGTGGTTACGCCACTGGTCGGTCGAAAGAGTCATCAATAGCTTCGTTCGCGGAACACATTCCGAACCAATTCAGAACGAGTACGGAACTAATTCAGGAATGTCGTAGAGCGCATGCTCGATTATGAACCGGTTCAGGATGTCTATTTACCGCGAACGATTTCGGAACCAAGAACGAGAACTCTGAATTGTCAACTCTAACAAATGACGATAAATGATCTGACATTATGGCCGTACTCATTAAAAATATATTTTTTATTAAGTGAAAAGTAAAAACATTTTTTAATTTACTTACCAATTACAATTCTAGTCAATATCAAATTAAACCTAAATTAAACTATCACAAAAAAATACTAGAGAAACCCAGAACAAAAACAAAACAATCGTGAATACAGCACCGCAAGTTGTGAATATAGCCGAAGCACGCCCACTGTCTCGAACTTACGGTTCTTGTTGAATCCCTAGAACCAGTATAACTAGTTAAGAATCGATCTCGAACCGAATCTGGCTGACCCGCACAGAACTGTAACTAGAAGTTCGGAATTTTGTGATCCGCGAACGTCATTATTTCAACTGCGCATGCGAATAGTCCCGAATCAGTTCTGAATCCTTCCCGCTAACAAACCTAATATTAAACGAGGAGACGCGCAATAAAAATCGACGCGGCGGTTTAATGTCAAGCTCGAAACCAGGTTCACAATAAATCTCCCAACAATTAACATAAATATTTCCCGCATTATTCACCGGAATCTATAAACGCGAGGCGCTAATTATCGCAGAGGCGCACCTTACTCCCGCACCGCCGCGCTGGTGGGGATCGTGTAACTGTCTGCTGAAACGTAGTAATGTTTAAAATTCGTCACGTGACCTGTAATGTGCGTGATATCACCTGGTGGACGGACAGACGGACGGACGGTGAGCGTGCTCGGCTCGGCTCTTTACCATTACCTTCAGTTTTCGCCGGTCTGTGGCATAGTGTGCACGGCTCGCGCGCGCTTGCTCTCGTTCGCCGGAGCGACCGGTTTGGCCTACTGTTAGTTATCCTCTGCTGTGAGAACCATTCTATCTAGTTCAAGTATATGTGACACTTTAGAGTTGCAACAGATCTAGCGCACGGACCCCGGTAAACCGACGCTAATTATAATCGCATTAGGTATTTTGTGCCGCCGGAGTTCACAATTCTGTGCTTCTTTTTTTTTACTCCTAGGAGTAGAAGGACCGAACGAGAAGTGATTTGTTTCTATTTTTTTTAAATTTGTTTGATGCATCGTCGTACGGATTAATAGCTTCATAATTAAATGGGTACGTAAGTACATATTTTAGCCATCGATTCAATACATACTTGTAAGCGTAAGTAAAATGGGGGATGAAAAAGTGCATGGTTATGCTATGTCACCGAAATTGACAAGTTTCGTTTTGGGACGCGTATCGAAATGTGCATATTTTGCTAGGCCATCGCCACCCGAATTGATGAGCGTCATTTTAGAAAGCGTATCAAAATGTGCATATTGTGCTACTACACCCCAAATGAACAAGTGTCAAAACGTTCATATTATTCTACCGTGTACCGAAATCTGCATATTATGCTACACAATTTTGTTTTAAAATGCGTATCAAATTGTTGCTTGAGTATCATTTCGAAACAAGTGTCAAAATGTTCATATTATGCTACCGCGTATTAAAATCTTCATATTATGGTTCACAATTTCGTTTTAAAATGGGTATCAAATTGTTGCTTGTGGTATAGACGAAAGACGAGTATCGTTTCGGAACGAGTTTAAAAATGTTCGTATTATGTTATGCGCTGGATTTGATGAATGTTTTTGTTTTGGAATGCGCGAAGGATCGACGTGACTGGCTGCTTGTAACATAATTGTACTGCTATTTACAATTGAAAATGAGCTGCATTTTATGGAATGTCGTCGCCCGCACGGGAAAATAATTCCCCTTTTAATTTATTTCTGCATATCTGAATGAGATTAACTGTTAACGCTTTTTTCGTTCGTTTTTTCGCTGGTGAAGGCTAATCGGTTTTAATGCAGGGCAAAGATGCAGGGAAAGAAATTGAGTTTCCCTTCTTTTCTGCTTAAAAAAAAAACTGAGTGCACTTTTCATAGTTTTTTTTTTTAATTATTGGTTATATCTTTCTAGCTCAAGTTCTTTTTCCTTTAAATTTAATTTTCGGTTTTAATTGCTTGCCTAAATCTTAAAATTTCTTTTTTTTGGTAAGATTTAAATTTGTTTCACTTCCTTTAAGCTTCAAGAAAAAAAAATATTTGAGTGTTTCCTTTTCATAGTTTTATTTCTTGTTTATTTTTTGAGTTTTTTTTTTTCATTCAAGCTTTGTTTGATGTGCTTTTTTCTATATTTTTAAATCTCGTTTTACGTTAACACATATTTAAATTCGTTTCACTTCCTTTAAGCTTCAAGAAAACAAAAGTGTTTGCTTCTCACTATTTTTTTTGGAATTATTTTCTTTCTGTTCTCATTTTTTAAATTTAGTTTTCGGTTTTATTTGCTCGCCTAAATTTTATTTGTTTCACTTTATTGGTAATACTTAAATTTGTTTCTAGAAGAAATCTTAAAGACTTTGGAAAACCTGTACTTAAAAAAGCTTATATGACATATATCCGTCCTAAAGTTGAGTACGAAGTTTGGAATCCGCACCAACAATATTTAATTGAAGATCTAGAAATGTTGCAGCATAAAGCAGCTCGGTATGTTATGAATGACCATAGAACAACTTCATCTGTTTCACGCATACTACGGGAATTAAATTGGGAAACTTTACCTTCTAGAAGACAAGAAGCAAGATTAAAATTATGTTGTTGTATTCATTTCAAAGTTGATTCGATGCACAATTTAAATAAATAAATTCATCTATAAAATTCCATTTTCGAAAACTAACATTCATAAATTTTCTTTTTTCCGAAAACAATTCAAGATTGGAATAATTTAAGTGGAACAAATTTGAAAAAATTAATTGAAAATTGTGCAAAGAAAATAAAAGTTAGGACGTAATTTTGAAAATGCAAATTTTAAGTATTATTAATGTTATAAAACGTATTAGTTGCTTATTTAATGTTTAAGTTTGTATATTAGACCACTGTGTACGATGTACTGTACGTCTAATTATATACAGTGTGTCCCAGATTGGCTACCATGGGTAACTTTCTTATTAGTGAAGATAGAGATTTGGTTAAATGGGCAATATTTTGCAGTTTTATGTGCTGATTCAGATTCCGTTGAGAAAATTTGAAAATTCCGAATAGTTCAGATATTATCGCAGAAAAACTGAAAATCGCTATTTTCTTTAATGTCCAATAACTTCGCAATTATAAAAATATGAAAAAATGTTTCATATAAAAGTTACTATGTTTGATAAAATACAGCTGAAAATACAGTCAAAATAAAATTCAAAATGGCGGCTGTAAAGATATTGATAGCAACTTTCTTATTTTAAATGGACGCCATATTGAATTTTTGCGCAACATTACTTGATAGGTCAATTTCGAATCAATTTCTAAAAATATTCATTTTAAGTTATTGAATATCACTTAATTAGTAAATTTTTATACTAGTATATAAATACTGAAACTGTTTTGGTATTATTCTAGAATTTTTTTTTATTGCTGAAAGTTATTGCTAACTTCATACCGGTTCTTTTTCTTTAAGTTAATTTTCTGTTTTAATTTAATTTAAATAAGTTTCAACAAAAAAATATGAGTGTTTCCTTTTAATTGTTTTACTTTTTTATATTTTTGGTTATTTTCTTTCAAGCTCTGGTCGATGTACTTTTTTTCCCTATTTTTTAAATCTTGCTTCACGTTTCCGGTAATTTCATTGATTTTTTTTTTGAAATCATTTTCTTTCAATCTGTATTTGATGTACTCTTTTTCTTATTTTTTTTTTAAATTTAATTTTCGGTTTTATTTGCTCGCCTAAATCTTATTTGTTTCTCTTTCTTGGTAATACTTAAATTTGCTTCCGTTCCTTTCAACGTCAACGTCAAGAAAAAATCTGAGTTTTTTTTTGGAATTATTTTCTTTCATTCTCTGTTTGTACTGATGTACTCTTTTTTACATATTTTTTAAATTTAATTTTCGTTTTAATTGCTTGTTTTTTTTGTGTTTGTAATATGTATGTATTTTCAAGTTCTGTTCTCTTTTTCTTTTTTTAAAATTTATTTTCGATTTGAATTTAAATAAGTTTCAAGAAAGTGAGGGTTTGCTTTAATTGTTTTTTTTTAATTTTTGGTTATTTTCTTTCAAGCTCTGTTCGATGTGGTTTTTTCTTTAATTTAATTTTCGTCTTTAATTGCTTTTCTAAACTTTAAACCTTCACGTTACATATTTAAATTCGTTTCACGTCCTTTAAGCTGGATTTACATGGAGCGTTGAGCGCTTCAAAACGCCGAGCGTACTCTACTACCATTGGTTAGTGCTCGATACGTAAAGGGCAGTAGCCAATGAGAGTACAGTACGCCCAGCGTTTTGACGCGCTCAACGCCACATGTAAATCCAGCTTTAAGCTTCAAGAAAGAAAACCTGAGTGTTTGCTTTTCATTATTTTTTTTAAAATTATTTTCTTTCAACAGAGAACTCTTGACTTGACATTTGGTAAAACACTTTTTGTTATTTACAACAATAAAATACTTACTTACTCTTTTTCTTATTTTTTTTTAAATTTATTTTTTGGTCTTAAATTATTTTCTTTAAATCTCTATTTCAAGTACTCTTCTTCTTTTTAAATTTAATTTTTGGTTTTAATTACTTGCCTAAATTTAACTTGTTTCACTTTTTTGGTAATATTTAAATATGTTTCTCCTCTTTCAACGACAAAAAAAAAATCTTAATGTTTGCTGTTCATTGTTTTTTTAAAAATTTTTGCTGTCTTTTTCTTTTCATAAATTTAATTTTTGGTTTTAATTGCTTGCCTAAATTTTAAAATTTTGTTTAACTTTTTTGGTAACATAAATATAACATAAACTGATGACAATGTCAGAGGACCGAGTTACAATAAACATTCACTCACCCTTTGGTTAGATCTCTCTTTCCCTGCTTTCTTTCTCTCTTTCTCGTCCACTGCAGAGCTGGGGGTAAACGTCTTAACATCTGGGCTTCTCTTTTCGATTCGACAAGGACGTCATGCAAAGTTACAATTAACCATTTACGAGTATCTACTCAAGACTATAGGACTTATTTACTCACCGGGGCCCTCTCCCGGCCCCACACCTTTCCAGCGGTGCCTCTAGATGTGGAAGCTCCCTGCTGGGATGCGAATTCACGGAGAAGGTGTCCTCTTCGTACTTCGCATGCATAAAGACAAGCCCTAGGTGGATATTAGCATACCTTGCCTTCTGAGCGTACGTTCTCAGAATCATTGGTGCCACCGCCTCCTACAGTGTTGCTACACCGGCCCGAGCGCAGTCAACACCAAGTCATGACCGTTTTGAAAGCACAAGGCAATCACCTGGTCAGGCATACAACTAGTTGTTTTGCCGGCATCTACTACTCACGCATCTGCAGTAGCGGATAGGCTCAAATGCCGTATACAGGAGAAATGATCCCTCATGATACTCTCATGTCATTGCAATTCATTGTAACACTCGCGAGCCCGTCTGCGTAACTAGTCCCACATTATCAACACGTATAGCCCTCAAGGACCGCGCCTCGACTGAGCGCTGGCGCTTTTCTTTTCTTCCATCCCTCTTGAGATGCACCCCATAAGATAAAATAAACAAACATGCTCGTGTTTTACGGATACATTGAAAATGCGTAACTTTCCTAAATTCTAAACTTGATAAAATATACAACGACAACATTCGGCCAACCTGCAATTATTCTCGCCCTCGAGAATGTAGTACATCGTAATGAAATTTTAAGAAAAGTTCTTACTCCTTAGTATTTAAAATTAATTAGTATATTTACTGTTTTCAGTTTTTGTTTTTAAAAAACTGTCATTATTATAACAAGGTACACCATCACTGGCGTCCTCACTCTCACAGCTGATGTCAAAAAAGTTTGGGCAGAAGTCCGTGGCTTCATGCGGTATACAGCAACAGCGTTATCGTAGCGTTTCGCTTATCCAGGCGCTCCCGGTATATCGGTTACAATCTAACGAGTAACGATCGCTGGGTAACTATCCTTTGTCAATCAGCAGTTCGTCATATTCAGCAATTCGGCTCGTAACTTCAGCTTAGCTTGGTTCTCTAATTATTACTAAATCCTTAATTTTTATATTTAGGTGGAACTTTTTGTTTTTGAGTCAAAGGCGCGTTTTTACATATTTTAATCACGACTGATCTTATTATTTACTTCTCTATGAATGCTCCTTAAGTCACCCATCGCCTACCGTACTTTTGCAGCAAGCAGCCTCGCTATGGGGGGTTGTGGTTTAAAACCTATTAATACTTCGCTGACCGTTCGTCCCGTAAGCGTAACTCGGTGTGTCCTGTTGTTTATCGAAAATTGAATTTGTTGAATACATCGATCTCAGGTATTCATATCTTCAGTAGCGTGTAAAGCCTCAACAATCGTCCGGTACATCTTTCTACCTGACCGTTGGCACGCAGCGCCGCTACGGCGTTCATTACATGTGTGATGCCATGATTTTTTTTTTTGCAAAAATTTCGAAAACCTTTCGACGTAAATGATGTTCCGCGGTCACTAATAATTCTTGTCGGCGCGCCGCGCCGTAAACATTCATACTGCTATGTAAAAATTTAATGACATTTTCTTTTATCACAAAATCTTTTAACCGGACACTAAATAGCGCACTATACTTAACGTTTCGCCGGACAAGAATCAACTTAAAATATTTTGTTTTAGTTGACCTTACAGCGTTCATAAGAGTGTATTTTGTAAAAGCGTCAACTGCAACAATCAGTAGGCATTCTTTTTCGTGGTTCGCTCAAACTGTTCCAGGTAATCGATGTGTATCACCTGATACATTTGTGTAAATACACGGAACACAACAAGAGATGTATGTCTCTCTACATTTTCTCATGTTAGGGAATCAATAATTATCACACAACTGGTGTAAAGTTTTATCTAGAGAATCTGTCCCATCTTATCGTAAAGCTTCCGAACTATTTTGTGGCGCATTCCTTTCGACACAACCAAGTGTTGTTGACTGTTATTTGGTAAACGCGTCTATTTCTTAGCGCATAATTTTTGTAGATGTTTCTGTCGTAATCTTTTTTTTTTTGTGGTTTCGATAAAATGCGGTGGATCTCATATAATTTTGAATCAGTAATTTAGGCAGATAAAACTCAATCGACTTGTTCAATTCGCATTGCCTGTACAATCGGATCGGCGCAAGGATTTCTACTCAAAGCATCGACGTGTGCTGTTCCAGATCGATATTCGATATCAGAATTGAATTCCTACATCATCGGCCGCCACCATGCGGCACGCGGTATCAGATCTTTCTTTGTTGGAGATAACATTAACACATTACAATCTGTGACAACTGTACATTTTATCCTAATCAAGTAAACTCTAAATTTTGTTATTATTATTAACTTTCAACGAGCGCCATTGTTTCTAATTTAAACGAATGATAGCGCAATTCAAATTGCGATGTTTAGCGACTGCAATATGCAACTGGATGCAACTTCGAATCATTTTCTTTTTCTAGTAAATTTACTGGTACACCGTCGTTACTAATGTCGGTGTGTACTTCCGTAACAGAATCTGGATTATAGATTCCTAACACCGGTCTAGTGACTAACGAATCTTTTAATTTAGAAAAAGTGATTTCTTGTGTCGAATCTCAATTCTATTTATTAATCTTTTTGTTCATAGTGTTACGACTTCGGGTTCACAAATTTAAACGTTATTCATTTATTTTAAAACACTTTAATGTCTATGATCATTACACACAATAAAAGTACAATAATATCGAGCTGTACACTTATCTGACAAAATAACACTTCAACGTTATTAAATTCGCTTGCTACACATCGCTTCCTAAATAAGACTGATTTAAAAACCGCGCTCCGGCTCCTCTTTATAGCAGCCAGCGCTTCGTCGAGAATAACGTCGAAACACTTGCTAGATTTTTCCAGTAAATTCGGTGCGTGTCTAGAATAGATTAGAATCCTGTCTGCGGCACAGGTGGCGCTACCAGTATATAAAAATATAGTCTGCTTCTCATAATGTAACACTGCCCCCTCCTTAATTCTGTTCGTCCCGAGCAGAATATGGAGCCAAACGGTCTATGTGATACCACGTCATTAATTCTCTTGATTACTTCGTAAGGTCCGTCCCAAGGCGCCTGTAGTTTAGGGCATAGTCCACGAGTCCTTTTGGGGTTGTAAGCCAGACCTGGTTCCCTGGTTGGAATCCCATTTGATTGGCTCGTCTATCATACCGGGTCTTCATTTTGTCGGTGACCAGATTGATGTTTCGTCGCACATATTGATGAGTGCTCGCCAATCGATTCTCGAAGTCCTGCAGATATTCGTGCAATTCAGACCTTCTAGCTTCTGGAAGTCCAAACTTCAGGTCACATGGCAAACGCATTTCTCCTCCAAACAAAACTCGATACGGCGATTGCTTAGTAGTGTCATGTATTGCGGAACGATATGCCATTAGAAAAATGGGCAAATGTTGATCCCAGTCGCGTTGGTTTGTGGAGACCACTTTTGCTAAATGTCTCTCTAGAGTTCTGTTGAATCGCTCTACCATGCCGTCTGATTGCGGATGTAACGGGGTAGTGTGCGTTTTAAAAATGCCAAGCATCCGGCTCATTTCTTGAAAGACGCTTCCTTCGAAATTTCTACCTTGGTCGGAATGAAGCTCCATTGGCACCCCAAATCTTGTTATCCAATTCTCTATGAGGGCAGTGGCGACAGTTGTTGCTTCCTGATTAGGCAACGCGTAACCTTCTGGCCATTTAGTGAAGTAATCGGTTACCACCATGATGTACTTATTTCCGCGATCGGTTTCTGGAAACGGGCCGGCTATGTCAATGGCAATCCTCTCGAAGGGTGCACCGACGTTATACAGATGTAGTCTTCCTCGAGTCTTTTTCGCAGGTCCAGACACTGCCTTGCAGGTAATACACCTGGCACACCAATTCTCTACATCGGTTCTACATTTCACCCAATAAAACCTTTCTCGGACTTTTGCTAATGTTTTATTGATGCCCAAATGTCCACCTGACGTACCACCATGTATTTCTTCCAAAACTTCGGCAATTCTTACTTTTGGAAGGACTAACTGCTCTTTAATTTCGCTGCCATCAGGTGACTCCCATTCTCTTTTCAGAATTCCACTCTCTAACTTTAGAGAGTCCCATTGTGCCCAGTAGCTTTTGAAAATCGGGCTTTTGTTCGATATTTCGGCCCAAGTTGGACGTTGTCCTTTTTCCTTCCAAGAGATTATATCGCTTATGTCTTCTTCTTGGCGTTGCTCTTGGCTTATAACTTCTGGTTGCCACTGGTTGTTTGTGACACGTGTTCTTTTGATAGGAATTATTCCTTCTTTGTCCTCCAATTTCAAGCAGTGCCGACAATCTTCAGGACACGGTCTTCTGGATAGTGCATCTGCATTATTATGGATACGACCTGGGCGATGTTCGATTGTAAAATCATACTCCTGCAGTCTTTCTATCCATCTGGCAAGCTGGCCTTCTATATTTTTGAACTGTAGCAACCACTTCAATGCTGCATGGTCTGATCGAACATGAAACTGTCGACCATAAAGGTATTTGTGAAAATGTTCCAATGTTTTCACCACAGCAAAAAGCTCCTTCCTGGTTACACAATAATTTCTTTCAGCTTTGGATAAAACTTTACTGAAGTAACCTATGACCCGTTCTTCCCCGTCCTGCACTTGTGATAACACGCCCCCAATTCCGTGATTGCTCGCATCTGCGTCAATGATGAACTGGCCCTCTAGTCGTGGATAGGACAGTATCGGTGCAGACATTAGAAGATCCTTCAGATTTTCAAAAGCTTCTTGGCAGTCTTCACTCCAAAAGAATGTTGTTTTTCCTTCGGTCAGCGAATGCAGAAGCTTGGTTGTCTTTGCAAAGTCTTTCACAAATCGTCTGTAATATGTGCATAATCCCAGGAAACTTCGCAACTCATGCACATTTTTTGGTGGTGGCCAATCCTTAACGGCTGTAATTTTGTCTGGATCCGTTGCGACTCCTGCTTCTGATATGACGTGTCCAAGATATTTCACTTCCTTTTGGAAGAATTCGCATTTGGCAGGATTCAGTTTCAATTTCGCCTCTTTTATTCTCCGGAAGACGTCTGTTAAGTTTGCAAGATGTTCTTTAAAAGTTCTTCCAACAACAATCACATCGTCTAAGTATACGAGGCAAGTTTTCCAGCTAAGTCCGCGCAATACCAATTCCATGAGCCGTTCAAAAGTAGCTGGGGCGTTGCAAAGACCAAAAGGCATCACTTTGAATTGCCATAAACCATTTCCAGCAGTAAAGGCCGTCTTTTCCTTGTCTTCGGGATGCATACCAACTTGCCAATAGCCACTTTTCAAGTCTAAGGTCGAAAACCATTTCGCACCGGATAAGGTGTCTATTGTGTCATCGATCCTGGGCAAGGGATAACTGTCCTTTTTCGTGACATCATTTAATCGTCTATAGTCCACACAAAAACGCGTGCTGCCATCCTTCTTAGTCACCAGTACAACGGGAGATGCCCATGGACTTTGCGACGGTTCTATAACGTCTTGGTCTTGCATCTTCCTAATTAAATTTTCGGCTCCTTCTCTTTTTGCCAACGGCAATCGACGCGCGGGTTGTCGAATTGGATTCGAGTCGCCAGTGTTTATTCTGTGATGTACAATGTCTGTCCTGGTTAAGTCATCATCAGTATAAGCAAAGATTGCTTTAAATTTTCGAAACAGCTCTCGTACGTCTTCTGTTTCTTTGGGTTTCAGCAATGTTGATGATCTGTTCTTACTATGCACGCATTTGCACCAGTATCGATTGTGAATTGGAAGAATCTCTTGCCAATTTGTCCATTTGCTATCAAACTATTTTCATTATTTCTTATTCTAGAAATAGAGACAATCTTGGGGCTATCCGTAGAGTCAGTCAGCATGCGCCCCTTCTTGTTGACTGGAATTAGCGCATCACTATCAGTGTAAAGGCGCGGTCGCTTACGCCTACAGTTGGAGCGCAGATGACCTTGCTGACCACAGTTCCAGCAACTTATTATTCGCTTGACATTTCTTGTGGTTTTCTTTTCTTCCAACTGTTTTAGTCTATCCAAAATATCTGTCAGTGCGTTGTCATCGGCAGCTTTCACTTCTCGCACTCGCACTAGGTTTCTAGAGGCTTGCTTGGCTGCCTCGAATTCCAGAGCACGGGCCAGTACATCTGTGCACTTGGAGAAGTTACCCAGTCGCAAGACTTGCTGCATCTCTTGGTCCCTAGTACCGTCAATGAATGCTTGTATGGCCAACCGGTGGAAAACAGGTTCAGGCAGGAAGTCTCCGTACGCCATTCGAACCAATCTTTCGACATCGAGTTCAAATTCCTGTAATGACTCACCATTCTTCTGGGTACGAGTTTTCAGTTGGATAGCATGGAGTTGCGTCATGTGTGCGTCACCAAATCGCATGTCCAATTGTTCTACTAGTTGATCAAAGTTGTTCTGAACCTCTTCGGGAATTGATTGTAATGCACTCAATGCTGGGCCCCGCAAAGCCAACACGAGGGCTGCAGCCTTATCGCGATCATTCCAGTCATTTACATCAGCTGCGATTTTGAATTGTCTAATAAAAGTAGACCATGGTAAGTCCCCTTCAAATTTGGGTGGTTTCAGTTTTTGGCTTGACGACACAGATGGTGTAATAGAACGACCAAGTCCTACTTTATGCAGTTGTTTCGTTAAGTCTTTTAATTTATCGTGGAACTGAATTTCTATTCCTCCGATTTTCTCATCAAGTTTGCAGTCAAATTCAGTTTTTATGTCACCAATATGAGTTTTTACATCTTCAATTTGATAAAAAATTGCGTGTTCAAATTGTCTCTTCACATTTTCAATCTTTCCATCAGTTTCCTCACCGAATTGTGTTTTAAGATCTTCAATCTTTTCATCGATTTGATTTTTCACCTCCTGTAATTTCAGATCGGTGTTTAAACTGGAAGTTTCAATTTTTATTTCCAAGCTTTCTATTTGTTTTCTAGAAAGTTCCATTTGTTGCGTCATTTCTTCCTTCATATTTTTAAGTAGAGTTGCGGTATTTTCAATTGCGAATTCAAATAATTCCGGATCTTTACCTTCTTCTCGGAGAGCTTGTTCAAGCCGTTGTTGTAAAACAGCTTTTTTTCCAGAATTTTCCAGCCCTCTCTCGTCCAGTTCATCACGCAGCTCCTTCACCTTCAGTGTCATCATTAAGAAACGTAAGAAACCGGTAAATAAAGTATTAATTGGTAACAAGGACTCTAATGGTCTAAATGCTTTAAAAACAGTCCCAAAAAAGGCATATCTTTATGTTTCTAAACTCGCACCTGATACAAAGGCTAATCAACTGCAAGAATTTCTGATTAAAGATTTTCCTGAAGTCGAGTGTGTCCGTGTGACACATAATTATCAAGCAAGTTGTGCATCGTTTAAAATAACACTGAACCACGAAAATCTGGAACAAATTATGGATGCTAAGGTCTGGCCAACAGGAGTCCAAGTATCTCATTTTTTTCATTCTCGCCCCAAGAAGAAAACTCAAAGTTAGGAATAAAAGTTTGTCACCTAAATATACGTAGTGTGCGCAAGAAAGTAAACGATTTTGAGCTCCTGCTTCACTCACTGGAATTTCCAGAAATTTTGTGTCTTTCTGAAACATGGTGTACTCAGTCAGAAATTGATTGCTTGAAAATATGTTCCTATAATCTTGCAGCTTCCTTCTGCAGAAAAGAATTCCGGGGTGGCGGAGTAGCTATATACATCCGCGAGGACATCTGTTTCAATTCTGTACCTGGAAGGCTAATATCTTGCACTGAAAAAGTGTTTGAATATGCTGTAACAAAAGTCAATATTAATGGCCAAGTAATAATTGTGGAGTGCTTATATAGATCACCGGGGTCTGATCTCTCAAACTTCGTAGCCAATTTAGAAATTCTCTTAAATAAAACGTTAAAGAAGAACTTTAAAGCATTCATATGTGGTGACTTTAATGCTGACTTTAGTGTCATGGAGAGTGCCGCCGAAATTTGTCGTGTATTCAATGCATACGGTCTTATAAATTGCATAAGTGACATAACAAGAATTTCAGGATATAGTGGTAAGACAATTGACAATATTTTCTCAAACATTTGTGCGGACCTATTAGTTCCCAATACAATCTTCTCTGACCTCTCGGACCATTTTATGCAGTGCGTTACTTACCTAGCTCCTCATACCAATGCTACACAATGCGATAATGACTCTGTCCTTATACGTAACTATAAATGCCAAAGATCTATAGAGACTTTCAAATATTTGTTGTCAATCCAAGATTGGTCATTTATTTATTCTAATTGTCTAAATAGTAATGATAAATTTGAATTATTTCATAGTATTTTCATTCAAATTTTTGAAAATGCTTTCCCGCTTAAACGTTGTGTAAAAGATTCCCGGATTGATATTAATAAATCAAAGCCACGGATAACACAAGTGATTACAAATCGAGCTTTACTCTTAAGAGACATTTTCAAGATTTGCAAAAGTACTGGAGACGACAACTTGTTTCAAAGATACAAACTCCTTAAGAAAAAACATATGACTGTAATCAATGATGCGAAGAGGGAGTACTTCAGCAATATATTTGAAACATCAAAAAATTTTTCCAAAACGGCCTGGAAAATTATTAGACATAATACTGTCAACACAGATAACCAGATACCTGAATCCTTAGTACACCCAGATGGTAGTGAGATAGAAAACCCCAGTGAGACTGCTAAGGCTTTCAACGACTTCTTCATAAGTTCTGTAAACGAATTAATCGCCAACAGGAATACGATCCGTGAGCCCAATCTTGTCGAGCAATTCAGCAACTCAATGTACCTTCATCCGCTTACGGCAACTGAACTAAAACAAATAATGGATGATGTATCTGCTAAAAATTCTGCTGGTTTTGACAAAGTACCTTGTTGTCTCATAAAACACGCGAAAGAATACATTACTACACCTCTGCTTGAGCTTATAAATCTCTCTTTTGTAGAAGGAAAGTTTCCAGAGCTGCTGAAAAATGCTACCGTCATTCCAATTCCTAAGAACAAAAATAGATCTACTCTTTCTAATTATAGGCCAATACTATCTGTTTTTTCTAAAATTTATGAAAAATCATTCTATCAAAGACTCATCAGTTACCTGTCATCTATATCTGTGTTACAACAGCAGCAGTTCGGTTTTAGAAAAAATCGTTCCACTACAGACGCAATTCTATCACTGTATAATTATGTCATCAAGAACCTTGAAGAGAAAAATGAAGTAGCGTGCATATTTTTTGACCTTACTCGCGCTTTTGACGTAGTGGATCACGATCACATACTACACAAATTACAAAAATATGGAGTTAGAGGCCAACCTCTAGATTGGCTGAGATCTTACTTAAACAACAGACGACAATGTGTTTCACTAAAGCGTCAGAGCGACACCTTTTCGTCGGATTACAAAGCAGTAAATGTAGCGGTTCCTCAGGGCAGCATCCTAGGCCCGCTATTATTTCTCGTTTTCATTAATGATATTCGATCTGACGATTATCATCTAACCTTATTTGCGGATGATACTTCAGCAGCAGTGAACTCCGCTGTCGAATCACTTGCAACTTATGTCAAAGCTGCTGTTACTAAAGTACAGAATTACTGCACAGATAACGGACTCTACTTTGAGGTTAAAACAAAAATAATGACCTCTTCTACTAAAGCGCGCTCAACCAGTTTACTAGTTCGCATGGACAAGCAAAATATTCCCCATCTCGACAATACTAAGTTTCTGGGTCTCTATTTAGACACTCAGTTAACTTGGAAGGACCATATAGATAATTTGATTAAAAAATTATCAACCTCATGTTTCGTCATACGTCAGCTACGAGACAAGATTAATCTGAAGCTTCTAAAAATGTATTATTATGCACACGTCCAGTCCGTTCTTACCTATGGTGTCCTATGCTGGGGAAATTGTAGTCGCATATCGGACGGTTTTGGTCATGCAAAAGAGAATAGTGCGAACTATGAAATTTAAGGATCCGAGTTATTCATGTAGATCTTTATTCCAGAATTTAAATATTCTCACAATTACTGCAATCTACATACTGGCCAGTGTAACATACGTTCACTCTCACAGAAGCAATTTCCTTTGGCCTGACACTAGAGATGTTAATCACGATCTTCGCCATAAGCACAATGCACTTGTCCCACAGCATAGACTATCTACGACTGCGAAAGGACCTTATGTCATGTCCATCAAATTATTTAATAGTCTTCCTGAAGAAATGAAAAAAATCACGTCTCCACCACAATTTCGGTCTAAAGTGAAATCTATGCTTCTTTCAAAGAGTATTTATTCTTTAAGTGAATACTTTCAACTTTAACACCAATTGTATGACTAATGTATACTTGTTATTGATGTTTTTGTTTTGTTTTGTTCCTTATACGATTTCATTTTGTTAGTTTTGTTAGTTTAGTTTAGGTTACATTACTTATATTACTTATTATAACTGACGATTTCCCTATACTATTTTCTGTAGTCATGTTGGAAATAATAAATTATTATTATTATTATTATTATTATTAATTTTAGTTTTTGACTATTTATCTAAATTTTAAAACTTGTTTCACTTTTTTGGTAATACATATTTAAATTTGTTTCACTTCATTTCAACGTCAAGCAAAAAATCATTTTATTTGTTGGAGCTAGTGTGTATTTACTTTCAAGTTCTGTTCGATAAACTCTTTTCTTTCCTTTTAATATAACTTTCGTTATATTACTTGTCTAATTGTAAAACTTGTTTAACTTTTTTGGTAATATGTACTTATTCAATTCCTTTCAACGTCAAGAAAAAAATCATTTGATTTTTTGGAATTACATACATTACTTTCAAGCTGTGTTGGATAAATTTTTTTTTCTAAACTTAATTTTCGTTTTTAATTAAAATTTAAGTTTCGTTTTTAATTACTTGCCTAAATTTTAAAACTTATTTCACTTTTATGTTTAAATTTGTTTAACTTCATTTCAACGTCAGGAAAAAACAATTTTATTTTCTGGAATTATGTATTTACTTATTTTCAAGCTGCGTTCGAGAGTGTTATTTTCCTTTCTTAACTTAATTTTCGTTTAATTAAAATTTAATTTTCGTTTTGCCTAAATTTTAAAACTTATTTTACTTTTTTGGTAATACATTATTTTTTGGAATTATTTACATTCAATTATTTATTTTGAAGCTCTGTTGGACAAACTCTTGTTTTTTTTAACTTAATTTTCGCTGTTGATTAAAATTTAATTTTCGTTTTTAATTATTTGCCTAAATATCAAAAGTTGTTCCACTTTTTTGGTAACACACATTTAAATTTGGGCATGGTTTAATGAGAAAGAAATTGAATTTCCTTTCATATCAGCTTCAACAAAAGAAATCTGAGTGTTTACTTTTCATTGTTTTTTTTTTGGTAGATATTTTCTTTCAAGCTCTGCTCGATCTACTCTTTTCCTTCTTCTTTTTTTAAATTTAATATTCGGTTTTAATTGCTTACTTAAATCTTAAAACTTGTTTCACTTTTTTTTTGGTAATATGTATTTAAATTTGTTTCACTTCTTCTCAACAACTTTAATCGCCTCTCTTTTGTTTTTTTTTCTTCGTCTTCTTTTGTTTGATGTGCTTGTATAAGTTTCAGTAATGCATTTTTTGTCGGCGAATTGTGGCTTTCGTTATGAATAAAACTTTCTGAAAAAAATATATGTGATTTAAGTAGTGATGATCGAGGTACCTTGACGCATAGGAGTATTAAATGCAAATAGGGTTTTCCAAGAAAAAAAAATCCAAACCTTCAATAAATTGGCTCTACTTTACAACGCTGTAGTGAAGTGAACTATGCACGTTTTAAGAAAATAGCGGTCCACAGCCTTTGTTTTACATGTCCTTGATATGTTGGTTAAATTTAAATTGTATTGATTAATTACAACTTCCGTAATTCGTTGACAAAATTGTGCTGCAAAACGGAGTCGGCATAACGCTATCCCTTGCATGCGGTCTCTGTCGGTCTCTGCACCTGCAACGGGCGGCGGGCAATCACTACTTAAATCACATATATTTTTTTCAGAAAGTTTTATTCATAACGAAAGCCATAATTAAGAAATAACATTGCATTGATTTCTGCTTGAAAGAATCCCCTTAAAACTTGCTTCACATCTTTGATAATATCCAAATTTGAATTTTTTTTTTTGTTAGCGAAATAAAAATATTTTAATTTTTGTTTTGTCGTAAGTATGTATATTATTGTAATGCACTTACGCATAAGTGAATAACGAAAGAGTAAATATTTATAGGTACAGTCGCGCCCAACTAAATCGGTGCCTCTACGCGTAGCCCCTAGTGATTAATTGCATGCAATTAACAGCACATATCTGGATTTACTTGAACGTGACTGTACATGTTGTATGGTTTCATTGTAGAATTCCCCATATACATACTGCTGTGTCGTGGTCCCACGTTGGGCACCAATTTTATGCCATGTTGTGATCTCACGTTGGGTGAAGCCAATTTTATGCTATGTTATGGGACTCTTGCAGAGTTTGGCGTTCGTTGCCTTTCTCAGGGTAATTTTTGTCGATATTTTCTAAATCTTTGTTTTGTTTATAGTTAAAATCTTATTTGTTTTTTGCTATTCTTATATTGTTGATGTCAGTGACGGCTCCCCTGCTCCTCTGATGTATTTCTCAGTGTATCTCGTAGGCTGGATTTTTCCTCGTGCAGTGTATTTGTTATGTGATGAATTTTGAATGTAGATGGCACTCGCGCGCCTTCACATTCAAAATTATCTGCGTCAGTGTACGTGTCGTGTGTGCGTGTGTGTAAATAAAGAAGAATGCTCGTAGAAGGTGACAGAAAAAACTGTTTATTTATTTCAAATTCTGAATAATCGTACAAACGAATACCTATCGTAAAAGAGTTCAGAGAGTCGAAGTTTTATTTGTTCGCGTGGTTTTTCGCAAAACCAGCGATTACTTACGTTAGATCCGAGTTGATATTTGATCCTAACTTGAATGCACGTCTGAACCGGATACTTGTGCCGGTCGTTCTAATTTAGTGTACTTTTCAGAATTAACCACCGGTAGACATTTTAAAATTCTAAAATCCACTGTAAAGCTATAATAAGTTATTAACTTAATATAACTGTATTACTATTATATACTTATTATAGCTTTACAGTGGATTTTAGAATTTTAAAATGTCTACCGGTGGAATAACCGGTTAATTCTGAAAAGTGTCCTTACACTAGCTCACGTGCCGCCCTCATTGATTCAATTTCCGAACTCCGCACTGCCGCTTAAGTTTTCTTCAAACGTCCGGTCGTCATTGCATTATTAATCAATTTTTCTAATTATTACAATTCTGAGCTTAAATCTTACGTATTTACATTTCAAAAATTCTAAATAATCTATTTATAAAATCGCCTGTTTCTATAAATATTTACACACTTGAATTTAATAATTATACAAACAAATATACAAATATATATTTGTACATACAGTGTGTCCCAAAAGGTTTTATACAAATGGAGAAAAAGTTTATCTTACATTTCACAAAAAAAACTATTCTTTATAAAAAGCTCTGCATGTCTTGTAGATCCATAATCAGGTACAAATTTTTTTTAAAAATTGGCTGGAATGCAGGGAAAATAAAAAATAATGATTTGGACGGAGGGCAAAATACGTTCAAACTGTAGTGAAGAAGCAAAATGTTCATTGAAATTGTAATTAAATAGCAGAAAATTATGCACACTTGTAGATTATTGATATTCCCAGATAAAAATTAAAAAATAAACACCTCAGCAATTGTTAGATAATTTATTTTTATAAAACATTGATAACCTTCTTTATCAATTTGTATCTGGGAATATCAATAATCTACAAGTGTGCATAATTTTTTGCTATTTAATCACAATTTCAATGAACATTTTGCTTCTCCACTACAGTTTGAACATATTTTGCTCTCCGTCCAAATTATTATTTTTTATTTTCCCTGTATTCCAGCCAATTTTTTAAAACTTTTGTACCTGATTATGGATCTACAAGTCATGCAGAGCTTTTTATAAAGAATAATTTTTTTTGTGAAATGTAACTTTTTCTCCATTTGTATAAAACTTTTTGGGACACACTGTATATACATATAAATTTTTCTTTACTATTTACAAATTATTTTCGTTCTGCTTATGAACACCGCAATATGTATATGCTTTTCATTTAAAACAAAAAAAAATACTTCAAATTCTTCAATAATTAATTTTCAATCAGTCAAAACTTTTTCATTAATCATTAATTTTTTTCCGCGCGCGCTTGAAATTGTTTGTGATTTATGCACGTCGTTTTACTTTTTTCTTCAGTTTTAAAGATTTTATTGAGTTTTCTTTAATCACACGTCTAATAAAAAAAACTGTAAAATCTTCACTTATTTCATCCAAGTAGAAACATTCCGGTTTCGACTGTTAAGCCATCATCAGGTCACACTACATTCTACAAAATATTCTTCTATCTATTTTTTTATGAGGGCTTGACAGCCGAAACTCGTCGCTTAAAATACATACAAACAAAACAAACGATTAGGAAGTATTATGAGTACGAACCAAGGAAATAAAAGTGGACCGTACATTCGGACCCTTAATTTTAATGTTAAATGTCCCTTAATTTTAACAACCCCTGAAGGTTTTTATGATTACAAGAATATTTTTGAAGGTCATGTTTTTCTTGCATTTTTAAAGTTAGGAAGACGCCGCCGGCTGCGCCCGGTTAAATCAAAACTTAAAAGGACGAAATCTTTCCTGAACACGAAGTTTTTTAATTTGTTTTTGTTGTTTGTGTTCTTCAGTGGTTGCTGACCATTTTTCAAAGGATAAATTAAAAGAAATGTGTAGAATAAGTCCCATGCAACGAATCCAAGCATGTAACGTAGACAGCCCAAATTTGAAAGTCTCTTCTCTTTCTATTCTTAGTTTGACACGTTCAAGATCATTCATTTCTTTGGGTTTAGCCAGACAAACAATGCATGTAGAACTAGATGGTGTATCTGTTAATACCTGTGTAACTTTTCCGTCAATCATCGTTAGAAAAAGTTCGTGTGTTACGGATACTTCTTTTCCTTTTATCTGAATAGATAGACGGTACAAGAGAACGAATTTGGGCCTCTGTATCATTGATAACTTTTCTTGTGTTCTCCGGCGTTTCTTTAGAAAATTCCATAAGAATGGGTCTACAAAATCGTACTGATGATGGGACTGCATTTTGCCAAATAATCTTTTTGGATACTTTGTTGATCAGTTTGAGTGGAACACAAGAAGAAATAAATAAGTTGGCATCAGATATTAATGCGCTTTCACCAGAAAGTATTTGCTTGTACTCACTTTGACCTGAGGAACCATCACAACCCCATTTGCTATATAAGATAAATTCATCTGCTGACTCGTCCGATGAGGTTATATCAACCGATTTTATGTTTACTAATCGTGTCACAGTGTGGTCTAATAATGCCTGTAATTTCACTTTAGCCATAGTATCAGTTATTTCAATATGTTCTTTACTTGGATAGCATGCCACTTTTGCTTCTGCAAGTTGTTTGTATGGGGAAAATAAATTGCATTCCCTTTCAGTCATACAGTTTCTAAGATACTGGTACTGATTCTTAGATAAATCTAAATCAATGAATATAGCTAAAGTTTCGTCTGATGTGTAAGGAACAATAGAAGCATTTTCATTTTTAGATAGCTTTTGATGAAGGAAGTCCTTCATCTCAGAGGATGCCGTACGAATCAATTGTATTATTGCAGCTTCCTTAGCTTCACCAATAGAACGCAATCCTTGAACATGAAAAATGAAGTGAATCGAGTCCTGTTTCACGAAATAGTTTCGTTGCTTTTCGTTTTTTGGTTTTATCAGACGATTCTTCATAACTTTTGCAGGGCCTGCCTCGTTTGCCTCCTGATGACGAGCCAAGTTCTTCCGATTCATCCAAGTTAATTGAAAATTCGCCATTAAGCCAGATTTCATTTTCCGTTAAAAATCTGTCCTTGCTTCTGTGAGAAGTCTGCCATCTTTCTTTGAATTGTGCTAATAAAGTTTTTTGAATGTTAGTAATCACACATGTTAAATTTGCGTCAAATAATGAAAATTTGGCTTTGATGTAGTTTTCAGCAGTAGATATGTGCTTGCCATGTTCAATGAATGCAACACTTAAGAGTGATCTTTCCGTTTCAGTATAGAGCGTTTTCAATGCATTTTTACGAAACGGAATTCGATGTAGCGCCTTTATTATGAAAGATAACCCGGAAAGAAAATTACGTACTTCCTTAAGAAATGATGAACTACAAAACGTCTGTTTTAAAAAATCAATATTGTCTGTCAATTAATAGATATTAATTAAGATGTTTCAGCATTTTGTAGATCAACTTTCACATATTTTTCTGGTACTTCTTGTTAAAATAATAAAAATGTAAAACAGACGTTTTGTAGAGCAGACATTTCTCTATAAATACGTAAATTATTATGTATTTTGATTAAAAAATGTGCTAGCTGCATCGAATTCCGCAAACAATATAAATTCATCAAATTTGAAGGAACTGACAGTCGAATCAATCCCCTCTCCTTTCTAGGAGTGACGAGTATAAACGTAGTGTTGAAGTGACATAGAAACAGTAATAAATTAATGGGATCCACGTTTACAGGCACACTTAAGGCATGTTATGTTTACAGAGGTGTAAAAAAAATTTCATATTCGTTATCGAGAAACTTTCAAACGTGGTTTAAAAAGCACCTACTTTACTACAAATCTATAACTGTTTTACGAAATCTCATTGTAGGTGTTATTGAATTCCTTAATTTTGTGTTCTGAAAAAAGACGGACTAATTAATTCGTACAGTAATATACAGGGTGATCAAAGCTGCGAAGTCGTAAAATGACCACAAATGAACTGTTTTTGCTCAGGATTACAGTGATGATCTGAAAAAAATTATTGTTCATCGCGTTCTCAGAATACTTGCAGATGTGTAATTGTTTGTAAAAGACCACCATGTTTTGTTGGCAAATGAAAAAACATTAAATTTTAAATAATTCTTGACGACGTTTACTTAGAGTCTGAATTTTTAATAAAAGAAATTAATAAAAGAAAAAACAATTGCACTGCTACTTGTTAAAATATTTGTACAACCATGTTTTTTTTTAAATAGTAATGTACTAATTTTTGTAATTTTGTAATTGGGTAGAGATTTTCTTTCTCTTTACTGCGATATCAACATTTCTAAAATGTGCTTACAATATACAGTATGTCCCCAGGTGGACTGAAAAGAGGAAAAACTTTTTTATTTTCAAATTTAGACAAAAATGTAATTCTTTATAAAAGTTTTTGCTTGTTCGAAAATCATTAATTTTTAAACAAACCATATATTGTTTTTCTTGAAATAAAAAATTAAAATTATGGAAAAATATTTACAGTCGCGTCTCTATAACTCGAACCTCCACAACTCGAAATTTTCTGTAAGTCTAGGTTTACTGATGTCCCTGCACATTGTGTACAACTGAAATTTCTTTCTTAACTGTGTACAAAAATTCTCTATAAACATTATTAACAACATTGTCCGTGATAGAAATGACAGCATTTCTCATTTTTATTTTAAAACTAAAACATCGTTTTCTAAATTATTAGCATAAAATATCCTCACAAAAAGAGACCAATGGATTCAAATTCGGTGAAGGAGCTGGCCAGTTTACAACCAATCCATTTATTTGGAAAATGTTCCTTCAAAATATTTATTACAGTATTGTAAAATTGGCATGATAGAATGGGCAGGACATCCATCTTGTTGAAAAAAATTTGTTCAGAAAATTAATGGTTTTGGAACAAGCTAAAGCTTTTATAAAGAATAGTATTTTTCTCTAAAGTTTAAAGTAGAAAAGTTTTCCCTCTTCTTTAGTCCATCGCAAAGGTAATTCTGTATTTAAGTCTATACAGTGCTATACATACAGGGTGATTTCTGGAAATTGATTCACCTGAAATATTTCAAAAATGAAAAGGAAAATAACATTTTCCAAAAACACGTCTGCCTTTAATCTGAGGGGATGTTTTGATCTATGAATCATAGTTTTGACGTTTACTCTCGTGCCCCCCGAGTACCCTCCCAAAATTTTTTAATAGAATAACCCATTGGTACCTCAAATGAAGGCTTATCCTCCAAATAATGGGCCAATGTACCTATATTTTAGTAAATAATTAATTAAAAACTGAAAAATTAACACTTTGGCCTACTAAATCTTCCAACATCTCGCTAGGCGTTAGAAATAAGAGTGTGTTTTTGAGATATTATTACAGAATAAATAACCAACACTGAATAAAAAAAAACATTCACTCAAAATGAGCATCTTTTCATTTTCGAAATATTTCAGGTGGGTCATTTCCAAAAAATCACTCTGTGTGTATGGGACTGTATTACATACTTTTATTATGAAAATATAATTTTAAAATTATTTAGTTTCTGTACTTAATGTATGTACAGGATGACTACGCGAGAATTCCTACCCCCTTTAACTCTTTTATTTTTAGGAAAAATGTAAAATACAAAACTTATAGGGACTATTTCAAAGTTTCTCTGTGCGCTCACAGAAAAACAATTGATAGCCGGATGAACGAGTTATAAACTAAACTTAGGTATTTTTAAATGGAACACCTGTATACTATTACGTGTTTCGAATTTTTAAAATCGAACATAGGCCGAAAAGTACGTGGTAACCATGGATATGGTTAACATTAATTGTCATTAGTTTTCTTTCACACATTTGACACATATTCAACGAATGAAAGCATACAAATCTACAACTGGCATCGAGCAGGATTCAGTTTAAGGCAATTAACAATTAGACCGTTTGGATATGTTCTCAAACTTTCAGAAAACTGATTAATGATTATTTTTAACTATTTCGGAAAAATAGCTTCAGTGCTAGACAAACAAGTACGAATGGTATCCATAGTAACGAAGCCCACATACATATTAAGCCTATGTTCGATTTTAAAAAACTCACCTTCAATATTGCAGCAAGGATGCATATGTTCTACGCTAAAAAATTCTCACTGTATAATAAAACTAATAATGTAGAAGGTGTCTATCAATATTTTTGTTAAAAATACACAATTTATTTTTCCAACTATACGATTTTAATTTCAAATTCTAGTTTTTTGGATATCCGTCGCTCAATTGTTTTTTGTGAATATCTGTAGCAGTACTGAAATAAATTCTACAACTTCTTTTATCTTTTTTCTTTCTAAATTCGCAAATAAAAAAATTAAATAGGAATTATTTGATAGACATCTTGTATATTATTAGTTTTATTATATACAATGTGTTTCATTTCTCATCTACACACCCCTGTAGTTTTTATATTTATTAACGGATCGATTTTAAATTTTCGCCAGATGAACATCCTCTTAAAACACACATTTTTCAAATTTGAAACCTTTTGTATTGCAAGCCACGACCTACTGCGATTTAATAGAAAGTCGAGAAAATTAAGAAAACATAGTAGGCCTTGTTTGATCAAAAAAAGTTATTAGAAAGAGTTTTTTAGAATTACGAAATAACCCCAATTACCAAATTTGGTTGAAAAATTTTAATTTTTAATTATTAAAAAAATAGAATTTCAATTTAATCTACAGTTTTACAAAACGCTAAAACTAACCGACTAAAACACACAATGAAAAAAACAGCTTAATCTAATATTTTACCAGGCCCCCATCGTGCAGTATGCATTTTTCGATAAGTTTCCTATTATTCTTTACAACATTGTTTAGTTCCTGTGATGTTCAAGACAAGCTTGACGAACCCTGTTGCGTAAGTCTTCTGCATTATTATTTTGATTTTTGTACTCTTTCTGTTTAAAAATTTTCATTTAACCATACGCGAACTATTTTAGCATTAAGAATAGTTAGAGAATGGTTAAATGAAAATTTTCCTTTACGATGGATAGGCAGAAACAGTCCTTTCATGTTTTGGTGTCCCAGATCTCCTGACTTAACACCTCTGGATTTTTATTTATGAGGAATACTTAAACAGAAAGTCTACAAAAATCAAAATAATAATGCAGAAGACCTACGCAACAGGATTCGTGAAGCTTGTCTTGAAATAACACCCCAGGAACTAAACAAAGTTGTAAAGAATAATAGAAAACGTATTGAAAAATGCATACTGCGTGATGGGGGCCTGGTAGAACATTAGATTAAGTTGTGTTTTTTCATTCTGTGTGTTTCAGTAAGTTAGTTTTAGCGTTTTGTAAAACTTTAGTCAGTTAGTTTTAGCGTTTCGTAAAACTATGGATTAAATTGAAATTCTATTTTTTTAATAATTAAAAATTAAAATTTTTCAACCAAATTTGGTAATTGGGGTTATTTCGTAATTCTAAACAATTTTTTCTAATAACTTTTTTTGATCAAACAAGGCCTACTATGTAGGTCGTGGCTTGCAATACAAAAGGTTTCAAATTTGAAAAATGTGTGTTTTAAGAGGATGTTCATCTGGCGAAAATTTGAAATCGATCCGTTAATAAATATAAAAACTACAGAGGTGTGTAGAAGAGAAATGAAACACATTGTATGTAGGACCATTAGAATTTAATTTAGAATCGAAAAACGTAATATTGTACAGGGTGTTCCATTTAAAAAAACCTAAGTTTAGTTTATATCTCGTTTATCCGGCCATCAATGCTTTTCTGAAAAAAACTTTGAATTAGTCCCTATAAGTTTTGTATTAAACATTTTTCCCGAAAATCAAAAATAAAAGAGTTAAAGGGGGTAGGAATTCTCGCGTAGTCAACCTGTATTTTGTCAACAAAAAAAAAAACCACTAAACTACTTTTAATACCTCACCAGTAAGATATTTCCGCTAACATTCACTTCAGTCACAGCAATATCAATTATGCCTTCAACAATTTCTCTTGCAAAATGCTCCAATTTTGTCCGATGTAAATTCTTAATATTTCTTGAACCTCCTAGTTTTTTTTTTATCGATGATAAACGTTTTCTATTTTTGTTTGACGGCAAACCAATTTTAATGACATGTTCTGCGTTTTTTTTTTTTTTTTTACGAAAATCCTCGATTTGTCCTCGCCCGTATCGAGACTACTCGTATATTAACAAATCTGACAACCACGTTTATTACCTGTGGCAAAATTATATACCTGTTAATAGTGATTTTTATCAAAAAATATGTACGTTTAAAAATAGTGACCAAATCCAGAATCTACATTGGTGAATTTTCGCCAATGCCTTTTATTAATTACTGATTGATTTTTTTATTTATCCGGATGCTGGGATGCTGCATAATCGCTTTCTTTTAAAAATATCGAAGGCCGTGCCTAAAGTATCAATATTTATGACTTCATAAACAGCATGTTGACATCTAAACGAGATAACGAAGGCTCTATTCTTGTTAGATTTTACTTCCCCTATTAGTTTCGTAGTGGGAGAAAACGTTTTAAGGGGAATACAAAATCGACCGCGTCTCGAACGGAAAGATCGCTCTTAACTCACGTCTACTAATAGTAACTGTGGTCATCGTTAATACACAATAATGTTAACGTACGCAATCAAAACTAGTTAACAAATTATTGTTGGTAGTAGTCCATAATTAGGTGAAATTTTAATTGTTGAAAAATTATGCACTTCCTAATTTTAAAATCGTTTATTTAATCTGAGCGACCGGTTTCGGTAGGCCTGAAGAAGGTATTCATACCGAAACCGGTCGCTCAGATTAAATAAACGATTTTCAAATTAGGAAGTGCATAATTTTTCAACAATTAACAAATTATATTTTTAATTTTTCTGGTCCGTATATATAGGCGGAATACATTCTAGAAAAACCACAAAAAAATCTTTTGAAAAACATATTTTTTCTTAATATCATATCTGTGGTTACGTGATTGGTGATATGGTGGTTTTTTATAGTTAAAAACAAAATGCGAGTATCTACAGTGAAACGTAGGTAACCATCTTTCAACCTGTTTTTTTTATGTTAGGGGAAAATATGGGCAAACTTTTTTTTCTGCCTCACCTAGAGAACTATTTTCTCTATTATTTGCAGCCAAGAACTCAACCTCGGCAAATTTCGATAACAATTAAATCTTTAAGCGAAATTTGAAAACGGCAAATTAAACGTGCCTGTGTTTATGTTTTTTTATTTGACAAACGAGTAAGCATTTCACATGTTTGTATAGTTAGTTGAAAATTAGAAGAAATGCCCTTTCCAATGATATATAACACGTTACATGTTAGTTGTGTCGTAGGTACGTAATTGTTTATTGAAAATGAGCTTTAGAGTAGCCGCTATTTGAATCGCATCGAACTCCGAAATTCTCGGTATTCAAACTAATCCCAGTGAATGTTTTAATAACTTATACAACTGTATTATAAAACTTTGATTCATTGGCTATTAGAAAATTAATATTGTAGATCGGAATAAAGAATTTCATGTTTGATATTTTTGAGACGATAATGTTACTCTGGCCCCATAGCGCGACGTATCCGGTTCAAAGGTGAGAAATTACGCGAAGACCGGGGGGGCGGGGGCATGGAAGAATCAAACGCTCTGCTAAAGACCGAATGCTTTTTTTAAATTGGAGATAAACCGTTGCTGAATTAAACTACTTACGTAACAACGTCTTCGAAAAAAAAAAGAGTAAACGAGCGATTAGTTTGTGTGTGTGTGTGGGGGGGGGGGGGATTAATCCTCGGAGATGTTCTGGAAATGGCAAGAGGAACGGCAGTTACGTTCAGACAAAAGAAGGATTAAAGATGAAAAGATTTTCGATGAATGGTCAGGCGTGTCCCGGGGGTTTATTAATTAACTATAAATTTAAAAAAGATTGGCAATTTTTCTTTTTCATGCTCGCTAAGCGCATCTAATTAACAGAAACCACACAAACAAGTCTGAAAAAAAATCAATATTGTCACGTGTTGTTAGCAAACACAAAGTGGATGCACGTAAGTACTTACTTACATGCCGGAAATTACTCACTATCGTATTCAGTTGAGGGCAGTTGAAGTGCTTTGAGGAAGGGTGCTTTCACGCATACAAACGTTGGGGGAGCTTCATTTACTACCCTTCTTGCCTGGCGTACAACCTTCAATACAAACAGCTCGCTTTAGAGTGGCTTGAAGCACCCTGTTTGCGCACGGAAAATAATTTTCCTTTTGGGGGAATTCCGCGTCCCTTTTGTTTCACGTTATTACGCGAACTAACCCTTAAGAGTCTTAATTGTCCTGCCGGGCATTAGATTTATGTCCAGGAGCGCTTTAACGCGCATGTCAAAATGTTTTCTATTGTATCCAGAAGTTTCCGATAGACAATAGATGGATAGTGAAACTATTTTGACTCTGAATGTTTGAAGCTTTTATTGTATCAGAATTGACCAATAGATGACGTTCTGAAATTCGGTAGAATTCCAATACATTTTTATTAAATATATTTTAATAATATATGTATGTATGTTTATCAGTTGTGTAAGTTTCCGTTTGTGACCAACAGATGGCGCACTGAAATAGGTCCGGTTCTAGATTTCTAAATTTAAATTGAACCTGTTTTATTTTATCCGACCAATAGATGGCGTACTGAAACCTAGTTTGGCCCTAGATTGCAAAACTTTAGTCAAATGCAGTTTGTTACATCCAAAAGTTTATTTGTGATCAACAGATGGCGCACCGAAACTTGTTTCGGCCTCGGATTTTCTAAATCTTAGGATGACCCCCCCCCCCCCCCTTCTAAGGACACTGATATAAAACAAAAAAAATAGTTTCGATTAAGTCTTAAATTACGATTTGCAATTGTCTTTTTCTTTTTAATTAAAAAGAATTGACTGTTCACTTTAAAAATTTAAACGCGTCATAGGACCATTTCTTCTCAATTTGAAATTTAACGAACTCAAAAAATATCGTGAAAAAAGAATCCCTACATTTTCCCCCAAATCACAAAATTTCCCCATTTTGAGGAAAAAAGCTATCTGGCTGGCAACGGTGGTTAAAAAGTCACGGCTGACTAGACATAAAATTTAAAAAGTCACTATTTTATGATGTGTAAATATTCAACGGTGTGTCGCTGATTCCCCACAAGAAGGTGAGGATTAATGCCATAAAAAGAATAAAGCCGTGAGTCATCTTCTACCTATACGCGCAACCCACCCTAAAGACACACACGTGAGTTCATTTCGAATTCACCTCATTGGGAATGCTTTCGTCGGCTTTGTTGTTTCACAACTTTACAATCGTCGCTCCTTAAATCCTTTAATTGTGCTGAGTGTGCAATAATCTTATATGTATATTGTATATACAGTATGGCCGTGCATCATTAGGGTGCAGCAAAAATCCCTCGCGCACAATACAAGGCGACCGCGGCAAATGCCCGTCCGCGCTTTGTATTCACTGTTTATGCTAATTTATGCACCTCCGTGTGCCGAGGAATAGGAAGCAATTAACGTTTCCTCTTTCCAATCCCAAGGACAGCCAGCGCACTCTCAAAATACGGCCATGATTGGCAAAGTTGAATAGTCGCGGTTCTAAGACACGTGAACACACCAGCCCACGGGTACACAGCACACCTTCCAGCTCTTACATGTGCACACTTTGCTTGTATGTACGGACAACACAAAGGACAGTTCGAGTCAGTCTCGAACAGCTGGTTCGATTTTCATTTGTTTCAAACACATTTTTTTTCCTGCATAATACAGGTGTGTGCACAGGATTTACTTGAACCGAAAAAACCTATTGAGCCGGAAGCAATTAAAACTTCGACAAAAATAATTAAATTACAAACACCCCCCTATTGTGTCGTCAAACACCCCTCTCCACGCAAGTACAAAGTCTGTGCGGAGAGGGGTGTTTGACTTAAACAAATGTGTTTACCCCCGGGACTTCAAATAATATTAAACAACAACGCCAATCAAGCAACGCCACCAGTAATAAATATCGGTTGAAGGTCACATGGTTTAAACTCGTTTAGATGTTCTTCTACGTAAGGGAAAGTCAACGAATCAAACTCGAAATGTGTAACTTGAAAAAGTTAGAGCTAAGTTGGAGTTAATTTTGGTTAAAGTTTGAAAATGAAAAAGCTCAAAAAAGTTTCAGGTGTTATAACCCACACCCCTTCTAAGGATACTAGTATTGCCATCTAAATACTGGGTCATTTTAAAAATTCTTAATTGGAGTAAGCCATGACTTTTCGAAGGTTGTTGGCAATCCTGACATTAGACAACTTAAATTTTGAATTAAGTCATCAAATTGTCAAATAATTCGAATTTTCTCAATTTTATTTTAAAAAAATGTTCTTTCTCTTTGGAGCAAATTTTTTTCTTGTCGAAAGCTATTTTAAAAATGCCGAAAAAGATGAAAATGGTGAATGGAAATATTCTATTACGACTTGCATCGAAGATTTTAGAGCAAGATTTCCAGAATTCAATGCAAATTACAATAATCTTGCTGCACAAATGGACCATACAGTTTCTGCATTCCGAACCAGAGGTAATGTTACTCGTAAACTAGGAGGTGGTCCTCCTTTGAAGAGAACTCCCGAAGTGGTAGAAGACGTTCGGGTTCGAATACAGCAAGATCCCAAAAAGTCAATTGCAAGATCGACCCAAGAAACAAATTGATCTTACTCAATTTGCCACAAAGTTTTAAATTTATTCCCCCATAAAATAACTGTTGTTCAAGAACTTTTACTAGTAGACATTTCTAGACGGCTGCCGGCCCCCAAAACGGCTCAAAGTGTTCTTGAAGTGCTCTTCATGGCGTATGGCAACTATGAAGGGTGATAGAATATTGTAACCCCTGCGTTTTTATCAAAAGTATCTTAAGAAGTTGGGCGCCAATGTTATTGTGTTATTTTGGGTTCTTGCCCCTTATGTTGGGCCGCCAAATTATGTAATGTTGTAATATCACAGCAAGTGGTATGACCGGAAGAGCAGTCGTACAATCCCTTAAAGCAGATCAAGCCTTCCAGAAGCGCTCTTTACGGCATATGGCGAGACCACTGGTTTTTCCTCTTTGCATAAAGTCCAGAAGATTTATTTTACCCTCATACTGGTAATATTACAGCAACTGGTATGAACGGAAGTGTGATCATGCAATCTCTTACAGCAGGTCGAACCTTCCAGCAGCGCTCTTTACGGCATTTGGCAAAACGACTGGTCTTTCCTCTTTGCATGCATAAAGTCCTTAAGAACGATAAGTCGAAAATGACCAAAAGGGCATGTGCGTTTAAGAAATCCCGATGGTCTTGAAGGTACATTGCTTGGGGAGCCTTGCCAACGACCCCGACAAATTTTTGGCCCGACTTGAGTATCGCCCCGTGCAATGCAGTATCAACTATTTCATTGTTAGTTTGCTTTTTTTTAAAACAAACTGGTCGACCGTCGATCGTTATTATTAAGGTATTCATTAGATGATATCGTCGGTAGAGATAACGAAGATAACGTCTGAGTCGGCAGATGGTGATAATTTCACTGCGTGGATTGTTCCCCAAAAAGAAAAAAACTCGCTGTTTACACAAAGATAACGTCATTACTGTGAATACAGTTATGACATTTTCGTGTTATTAGGATCGCGTGGGCCTAAACTAATATGGAATATTAAGCACCACACAATTTTTGTTTGTTTTTTTGTCTAAAAGAGACTCGACTATTTCGGATGGAAATCGAAATTAGGGCAAATTCCAATATAATACGATTACAGCAATTACGTACTCAATAGTTTGGGCAGTTTTACGGTATTTTGGGTGCTTAAGGCCCTTCCACACACGACGACGTGTTTGTTGATTTGTCACAAACTCGGCTTGCCCGACTTTTTCTTTGTTTTTTACAAAAGAAAAATGACGCGGAATGTTTCTAAAACGTGATACACGACGACTTATCATACATAAATGCTCTCACTGTGATGTGAACAAGAGACTAACGATAGCAACCGACTTTATACAATGACATTTCAACGTTAACTAGGTAGCTAGCGTTCATTAGAAATTGATTAACAAGCATTTCCTGTTTATTCCTTGCGTTCTCATTGAAAAGCTCAATCATGAAGTGTCAGCCAGAATAAAGTACATCTTAAAACAAGCCACAAAGACTACAACAAGGCAGAACAAACATAGAAAAAAAAATTTTAAGTCTGAAAAGGTTACTAACGGTCTATACAATATTACATGTATGTGTATGTATGTGTATATAAGCGCGTACATGCATAAAGCAAGTATACAAACTCATGTGACCGTACGTATATGTACGTAAGGTATATAACACATCTGCGTATAAAATAAATATATAGTTTCAGATCAAATCGTGCTTCAATAATGTGATGTGACATGGTACACATATTTATATGCAAAAAGATGTATACAACGCATATATAAATAAATTAAAAAGTAAATGTGACATAGAATTCCGTTTATGTACGGATAAAGTCTCTTCCCGGTCACATGACATATTATATACCCCTTTATATGAACTGTGATGCATATAACATAAGCATGCATAAATGGAACATGTACTTTCAGGCTAAATGTGTCATCTATGTGTAGTATAGCATGTTACGATTGTATGAAATCACTTTACCACAAACAGACGTATGTAACATACATACGGTACGTATACGTATATAAAATACGAAAAAAATACGCAAATGAAACTTGTTTCTGGCCACGCGACGTATTATATACATGTTTACATGAACAGAGATGTACATAACACACCCGTGCATGTAGTTTTAGGTAAATATGACATCTATGCATAGATAATGCGTGTTAGGTTATATGATATGACGTTACAGCAAAGCAACGCACTTAACATACTTAAAGATGATATATTATATGTACGTTTAATGAATGGGCATGTATATAACCAGCGTGTGCACTTTCGGATCAAATATGACGTCTATGTATAGATAGAACGTGTTACGATTATATAACATGTTACTGTAGTAAAAAAGACGTATACAACACACATATACATAAATATAGGGTGTCATTTATGTACCAGATAAAGTCATGTCAGCAAAGAAACGGAGATGGCATACATATACTTAAAGGAAGTATGTAAGCCTGACGTGTAATCTCGTCTATGTAGGGTTCCTGGCCAAATGACATATTATATACACGTTAAAAGAATGGAGATGTATATAACAAGCGTGTACATAAATTAAATGTGCGCTTTCTGATCAAATATGACGTATATGTATCGGTAAAGCGTGTTACGGTTATATAACATGACATTACGGCAAAGAAACGTACATATACCTAAAATAAATATGTAAACCTGACGTATAACCTCGTTTATGTACAGTTTCTGGCCAAATGACGTATTATATACACGTTTAAATGAATAATATATATAACATGCGTGTACATAAATTAAATGTGTACTTTCGGGATAAATATGACGTCTATGTATAGATAAAGCTTGTTACGCTTATCTGACATGACATTACAGCAAAGAAACGGTGCACATGTATATACACATTTAAATGAATGAGGATGTATATGACAAGCGTTTACATAACTTAAATGTGCACTTTCGGATTAAATATGACATGCAGAGAAAGTGTGCTACGATTACGTTACAGCAAAGAGACGTATATAACACGTATATACATAAATAAAATACGTAAATTTGACACAGAGGCTCGTGTATGTATAGATACACTCTGTTCCTGGCCACATGACATATAATGTGCACGCTAAATATGTGGTCTCAGGTAATTGTTTTGTTTATCAATATGAAGTGATGCTTTATACGTATTTACACGTACCGAGATGTATATAACACATGTATACTTATATTAAACGAGTAGTTTCGGGTAAACTTGATAAAGCCTAATTTATGTATAGACGTAACTTGTTCCCGGTTGTATAACATAACGAAATATACGTGTTTATATAAAACAAACAATGTACATCATATCAAGTCATATTATAGTCGGGAGTAAGCTTTAGCCATACACTGTAGATGACATATTTAGTATGTACATGTATGTTAAGTGGCTTTAACTGTGTGTATCGTCGTAACATGACGTTTATGAAAGAAAAACTTAAATATGCAGGTAGATAAGAGCATATATAAGTGAAACGTGGTAAATACTCACATGTACATGCCATCGAGCCTAGTCCACGTACAATTAAGAGTCGACTCAGATTATTTGATATACTGATGATACTGTTTTCATTGAATGGTATCACGTGTATATAATTTAAACATGTACATAACGATGTATATAATTTAAATTCAGGTAGACATTGAGTATACATAGGTGGAAGTTTATGTAACAGATGATATTTTTCGATATTACGCTTTTTAACAACCAAGTACACGTGACAAAAGCAGCAAACAAGTCGGCTTCAAGTCAAGTTCTCTTTTTGTTTTACATTTACAAGAAATTAACGAACAAGTCGACTAGTTCTGGACCTGGAAATCGACGTAAGTCTAACTTAATTGTTTCTATCGCTCGTAGATTCTGACGTAATTCGAAATTCAATTAAGATTTTTTCCACTGCAGCAGCAGCAGCAATAATTTGAGGAGAACGGTTTTAGAGCCGTGCCTTTCCAAATTAAACGTCGCCGTCGATCGGTTAATCACCGGCAATTTGTTCAATACGCTAAGCTTGTAAAGGGAAGTGCCATCCAATTAAAATAATAATTAAAGTACGCGCCGTGTAAGCGAGATGCTCGAAGAATAAAAAACAGGTTCTGTCCGTCCTCCGGACCGGACGACACTTTTCGAGGCGTGTTGTTGTTGTTCTTCTTCTTGTAGAGGTTGCTTGTTGGGCAGACGGAGCTGTCTGTTACGTTTTACAATCGAAACTTTTGTATACCCCCCGCCCCGCGACTTCCCCCAAATAAAAAACAAAGATAGGTTAACGGGAGAATAATTTATTTTACGGCCGTCCGCTTCCAACAAACAAAAGAACGGGAATTCCCCGAAGTGTTACTTTTCAAAATTTTCACAACCTGTAACCTCTCCCCCCATCTCCCCTTCGCGATTAATCAAACAACGAAAAGGGTAAAAAGCGCGCGGAAGTGCGCCGAGATGTTCGATGAGGTGTTCGTTCGGTGACATGCTTGATTATTTTTAAATCCTGGCGTGAATCAAATATGTCGGCAAACATCACTGCGCGTGGTTTCGACTCGAATATCTTATTGCAGATCGATTGTTGGTTGGCTTAAGCTCGTGTGGCAAGTGTCATCCAATTAAAACGATAATTAAATGACGTGCGTCAAACGGCCCGAATAAAAAAGGCTGGTTCTCGTTTTCCAAGGCATCCACGTCTCGATGGCACGTTTTGATGTCGTCGGGAGATGTCGCCGGGGATTTTTTTTTGCTGATGCAAAGCTCTAAAAATTGTTGCCACACGAATTCCTAGGGATTTATTTTGCGAGTCACAACACTTGAATCGTGCGGGACCGGCTTTAAAACCTATCTTTACAAAATTGAAAATCGTCATCTAAGGTAGTAAAACAAAACTATTGAAATCCTTATGTTTTGCTTGGTTACGTATCCTGACAAGTGAAACCATGCTTCATCAGAAAAAATTTTAGGTTCAATGCTTCGTTGTTGTTCAAGTTGTCTTGAAACCAGTGGCAATAGTTCAGTGCAGTATGACCACTTATTCGTTCATTCCAAGGTAGTTTCAAAGATATTTTTGGTAAAATGCAGAGGTTACCATATTCTACTACCCTTCATAGTTGCCATACGCCATGAAGAGCACATCTAGAACACTTTGAGCTGTTTTGGAGGCCGGCAGCTATTGTATGACCACTTATCCGTTCATTCCAACGTAGTTTCAAAGATATTTTTGGTAAAATGCAGGTGTTACCGTTTTGTGCCACCGTTCATAGTTACCACCTCGGCTTTATGCCATCCCCCAAGATGAAATTGACTCGCGGGACTTGCGTCATAAACCGTGAAGAGCGCTACTAGAAGATTTGAGAAGCTTTGGGGTCCTGTTGACCACCCTTCTGTTCATACCAATGTTAAATACCATATTTAACCTATTCTTCATAGTTGGCATCCTGCCCATAGTTGCCTACACCTGTAGAAAATTTGAGGGTCAGCAGCTACTCTGTAGCCACTCATTTGTTTGTGCCAAAGTTATTTTTAAGATATTTTTGGTCAAATGCAGCTTTTACCATGTAGTACCACCCTTCATAGTTGCCATCTTTGGATTGGTAGAAGATTTGAGTAGCTTTTGAGGCCAGTAGCAACTCTATGACCTCTCCTCTGTTCATACCAAAGTTATTTTTAAGATACGCTTGGAAAAATGCGGGTGTTACCACATTGTACCACCCTCCATAGTTGCCATCTTAGATTTCTGTGGCTTCTAAGATGAAATTTGCTTTAGCATACGCTTGCAGAAATTTGAGTAAATGTAGGGGCCTGCAGCTACCCTATTACTATTCCTCCGTTCGTGGCAAAGATGTTTTTGTTAAAATAAAAGGTTTACCATGTAGTACCACCCTTCACAATTGCCATCTTTGGATTTGTAGAAGATTTGAGTAGCTTTTGAGGCCAGTAGCAACATTATGACCACTCCTCTGTTCATACCAAAGTTATTTTTAAGATACGCTTGGAAAAATGCGGGTGTTACCATATTGTACCACCCTCCATCTTGCCATCTTAGATTTCTGCGGCCTCTAAGATGAAATTTGCTTTAGCATACGCTTGTATGCCTGTAGAAGGTTTTACCATTCCTCTGTTCGTGCTAAAGTTATTCTTAAAGCTGTTTTTGGTAAAATTCAAGGGTTACCATAACCATTCATCGTAGTTGCCAATCTTTGGTTTGTAGAGGGTTTTAGTAGTTTTGGGACCCAGTAGCTGCAGTTTTTACCAGATAGTACCACCCTTCATAGTTGCCAACTTTGGATTTGTAGAAGATTTGAGTAGCTTTGAGAATCACTGCTCTATGACCATTGCTCTATTTGTGCTAAAGTTATTTTAAAGATATGCTTGGTAAAATGCATGGTTACCATATTTATCGCCCTACATAATTACCATCTTGGATTTTTTGTTGCCCCCACGATGAAATTTTCTCTGAAGGATAAGGCAAGACTTGCCATACGTCTGTAGAAGATTTGAGTAGCTTTGGAAGCCAGCAGCTACTCTATGATCACTCTTCCGTTCATTCCAAAGTTATTTTTAAGATAGTTTTAGTAAAATGCTGGGATTACCATATTCTACCGCCTCACATCGTTACCATTTCGAATTTGTGCTGTCCCCCTAAGGTGAAATTTGTTGTGGAAAATAAGGCAAGCATTGCCATACGCCCCTAGAAGCTTTGGGAACCAGCAGCTACTCTATAACCACTCTTCCGTTCATACCAATGAATTGAGTTATGTTTCGGGTCAATGTATTATTCTTTCTAGACTTCAGAAGGAATTAACATTTAGGCCCAGTTTTACAATCGTGGTATAAGGACGGAATAACCATTCACCGAATATCCTTTAATGTTCCTCCATATCTACGTCACGTTATTCTAAGAATAATGCTTATCCGACGATTGTAAAATTGGGCGTAAATGTATTTATTTGGGAGACATTATTTTTAATTGTGACTGTACCTGCACAGTAATGTATTGGGGAGGGCTTTGACGTTGACAATCGACAAACGTGAATCGTGTTGATTTTGTTTCGTAGAGAATAAAGAGTGCAATTGTTTTTGGATGTTGCGTCGACGGTGACGTGAGGTGGCACCTATTGGGAAGCGCTCGTTTAGAAAGTGCGCTCATTATGTAGCGGCCGCATGAACTCGGCGGAGTCAAGGCTACATTTTCACCGGGCGGACCTTGCTCACTGCTGGCCAGAAGTGTGACCAGTCCAAGGTCGAACCGCTGGTCGACGATCTAACTACTGCTAATGAGCCTATCCGAGCCTCCTCTGCTTTCAAGCCTCGTTCAGATCAAGATTAGTGCATCTGGCGTGGTGTCGTATTGCGCCACGCTGTATAGCATTATTCTCCATTAAGTGACGCGCGCGATCTCGTCACCCGATAAAATTTTGGACATCGTGAATGCAACGCTGGAATTTTAAGCTACGGTATACGTAGGTTACGCGGCTTCGTTCGTGAATAATGTGATTTTTAGCCGCGTAGCTCCGGGCGGCTATGTTTGAAATGAGCATTGGATCACATTGCATCTGTTAAACAATTCAAACGGTAGTTATTTACTTTTAATGTCATTGTTTGTAAATGTGTCACATATAGAATTTGCTGATACTTAAAATAAAACGTTTACGATTTCCCAGAGATAATTTATTTCTATCGGCACACCCAGTTCCCCGCAACAGGTTACGGGCCCAGAAACGCATGTAAGAAAATGTCGAATTAATGTGGAAATAAAGAAACTCAAAAAGAAAAAACACGTGATCGAACTGTAAGTTAGTGCTGATCAAAGACGTATATGTGCGTGTCGGAAAAATGAATTCTGGCAGCTCGATTCGTTTCGAGACGTTGAATAAAGAAAACTACGATACGTAGAAATTACAGATTGAAGCTCTACTGATAAAAAATGACGCGTGGAATTATGTAAACGGAACAATTGTGAAGCCGAAATTAAATGAGAATGATGCTGATGATGCTGATTCAGAAGCTGCTATCAAAGCCTGGATAGAAGCGGACAACAAGGCAAGATCAGATTTAATTCTTTCTATAAATCCATCCGAACTGAAACAAGTAAAGGGCTGTATTTGTTCTCGCGATGTATGGCTGAAACTGGAGCGCATATATCAGTCAAAAGGGCCTGCTCGAAAAGCGACGTTAATGAAACAGCTAATGTTACAAAGAATGAAGGAAGGAGAAGACGTGCGTGTACACTGTAGGAAATTTTTCGACGCCGTGGACAAGTTGCAGGAGATGGAAATTGTCATACATGACGACTTGCTTGCAATTATGTTACTCTACAGCTTGCCGGCTAGCTTTGAAAATTTCCGATGCGCGATAGAATCGAGACACGAGTTACCGTCCCCTGAAATTTTGCGCATAAAAATCATGGAGGAAAATGACGCACGGAAGAATACTGACAGACAGAGTTCAGTACAAGATGCAATGACAGCTGAAAAATTTACAAGAAAGAAGTATTTCAAGAAAAAGAATTACAATAGTGATAAAAATGAATCAGATAACAAGCCGTTTAAATTCAGGTGTCACAAATGTCGAGAAATCGGACATAAAGCAATAAACTGCAAAAATTAAAAAACCGCCAGTCGCGAATAAAACAGAAGGAGAGACTCTTTTCGTGTCGCCAAAAGCGAACGTGTATAAAGCTACTTCGGAAAAGTGCGGTACAAAGATCAAGAAATGGTGTATTGATAGCGGTTATTCAGCACATTTATGCCGAGACTTAAGTAATTTTGTTAAGATTGAATCGAACATAGGTGGTAAATTAAATTTAGCGAACAATGTATGTACGGAAATAAAAGCTAAAGGCGTCGCGGCACTCGTTACCAAATTTGAGGGAATAGACAAAACTGTGCGATTAGAAAACGCGCTTCACGTTCCTGACTTACGTACGAATTTAATATCGATCGGGAAAATTACTGACAAGGGAAACACTGTTATCTTTCGCGAGAAAACTGCTGAAGTGATTAACCGTAGTGGTAAAGTTACATTGACGGCTGAACGCATTGACGGTCTTTACTACATTCGAGACGAAAGAGAAAATGAATGCAGGAAAATTACTGAAGACGACGACGAGAAGAAAATTCCAGAGAAGAAAACTCTAAAAGAATGGCATGACATACTCGGACATTTAAATTTGAAGGATTTGCGTGAAGCTGCTAGGAAAGGAAAAATTCAGGGATTGAACATAGATCACATAAACGATGATCTCCAGTGCGAAATTTGCCTACAAGGTAAGATGTCACGACCCCCGTTTCCTAAGAAGTCGGAAAGAAAAACAGAAATTGGCGACATTATTCACTCTGATGTATGTGGTCCCATGAGAGTGCTTTCGAATGGAAAAGCACGTTATTTCGCTACGTTTATTGATGACTCCACGAGATGGTGTGAAGTGAAATTTCTTCGTCAGAAAAGTGACGTTTACAAAGAATTTAAGAATTTCAAGGCGTTCATGGAGACACAAAGAGGAAAACGAATAAAATGTCTACAAACCGACAATGGAACAGAATATGTCAACAATGAATTCGACGAATTCCTGAAAAACCAAGGGATTCGACGACGATTAACTGCTGCTTACAATCCGGAGCAGAACGGAGTCGCAGAAAGAAAGAACCGTTCACTAGTGGAAACTGCTCGATGCCTGCTTCTTCAGTCCGGATTACCATCAACCTTCTGGGCAGAAGCAATTTATACTGCAAACTATATTCGAAACCGATGTCCCTCGAGTAAATTAAATGGGAAAAGTCCTTATGAAGCATATTTTAGAGTTACGCCCAACGTGAAGGAGTTCAAAGAATTTGGCCAAGAAGGTATTGTCTGAATAGATCTCCGAATAAAGAAAAGTTTCAACCACGTTCAAGAAAAGGAGTATTTGTGGGATATTCCGAGGAATCGAAAGCATACAGAATCTGGATTCCTGATGAAAGAAAAGTGGAAGTCACTAGAGACGTAAAGTTCCTGAAGAAATCATCAGCAGTCCCGAGAAGCAATTTTGAAGAATTTTACTCGGAAGAAATTATACCTGAGGACTCACCGAACTTGTCGATCAATAACGAAGATGAATCGTTCATCGACATTTTTTCAAAACGTGTCAGAAATGAAGATGGCGCTGTACAAGGTCCTCATGTCCCAGCAGACATTCCAGAAGAAGAAGAAGAACCCGATTTTCTAGGATTCGAACGTGAAGAGATTCTACAACAAGACGTTAGACGCGGCCGTGGTCGACCGCAGAAGATTTTGACAGGAAGACCTGGTAGACCCAAAAAGCAGTATCACATGGTGAACTCAAGACTAGACGAAGTTGCTGACTACGCACTTTTGACAGAAGTTCCAGTTTTACAAGCCATGTCTAGTTCAAAGTCACACGAATGGATGGAAGCAATGGCCAGCGAAGTAAAATCCATATTGAAAAATAGCACATGGGATATCGTAGATCGACCAGAAAACCGAGAAGTTATCGGAAGTCGTTTCGTTTTGCGTGACAAATACGGTGCTGATGGAAAGGCGAAAGGCCAGAATTATCGCTCGTGGCTTTTCACAGAAGCCTGGAACAGACTTTCATGAAACTTATGCTCCCGTTGCGCGTCTAAAATCAATTCGTCTGGGGATAGCACTTGCTGCATATCGAAAGATGTTTATACGCCAGTTCGACATTACCACAGCTTATCTTAATGGTACGCTAGAAGAACAGATATACATGGAGGTACCAGACTTCATAGTAGACATACTGGAGTACATCGTTAGAAAGAAACAAAAGAACTGCGACATCACCAGAAAAGCAGAAATAATGTTGAAGGAACTTTCAAACGAAAACAAAGTTTGCTTGATGAGAAAAGCTTTGTATGGCCTACGTCAGGCAGGGCGCGTATGGCACAAACGATTGGATCGTGAGATTAGAGATTTTGGAGCAGTACCTTCAGAAGCAGACCCCTGCGTATATCTAAAAGACCGAAAGGATCGTCTACTTCTTATTATTATCTACGTTGACGACATTCTGGTTATATCAAAAAGCCAGAAAGACATTGCAGATTTTGGAGAACACCTGAAGAGGGCATTCGAGGTGAGTTGAAACACTGTCTGGGAATGGACTTCGAAAGAAACGAGTATGGCATTCGAGTGAACCAGACGAGATATATCAAGGATATTCTTCGAAGATTTGATATGACAAACTGCAACCCTGTGTCAACCCCTCTGGATGTTAGTGTGAAATTATCCAAATCCGAGCCTTGGACCGAGTCCGATGGAAATAAACCGCCCTATCGTGAATTAATAGTAGCTCTTATGTACCTTTCTGTTACAACCCGCCCTGACATATCACACACTGCAAGCCTGTTGAGTCAGTTTAACAACTCTTTTGGGAAAAGTCATTGGATGGCTGCAAAACGAGTGTTACGTTACCTGAAAGGAAGTTTAGAACTTGGATTATTTTTTGGTTCTCAATCTAGCGCATTAACTGGTTACGTGGACGCAGATTGGGGTGGAAATTCAGATGACAGGCGATCGTACACGGGATATGCATTTATCTGGAATAATGGAATTATATCCTGGGAATCCAAAAAGCAGAGAACCGTTGCTCTGTCTTCGACTGAATCAGAGTATATGGCTCTAGGGGAAGCTGCCAAGGAGGCCGTGTACTTGCGTCGTTTTCTTACAGAAATTGGTATTGAAAATTTGAAAACTGTTACGTTGTATAACGACAACCAAAGTGCACTGAAACTTGCGGGGAATCCTATTTTCCATGGACGCACGAAGCATATTGACGTACGCCACCACTTCGTACGCGAACTCCTGGAATCAGGACAAGTTGAAGTGAAACATGAATCAACCCAAGAAATGCCCGCGGATGTTTTTACAAAAGCATTATCGAAACCCAAGCATTGGAAATGTTTGAACCTCATGAACATTGTGAAGGTTGTTTCCGATTAAATGCTGATATGAATTAACGTCCGTTGCTCCGTTTGTATTGAGGGGAAGTGTTTGAAATGAGCATTGGATCACATTGCATCTGTTAAACAATTCAAACGGTAGTTATTTACTTTTAATGTCATTGTTTGTAAATGTGTCACATATAGAATTTGCTGATACTTAAAATAAAACGTTTACGATTTCCCGGAGATAATTTATTTCTATCGGCACACCCAGTTCCCCGCAACAGGCTAACTATAACGTTCTCTTCGATATTAATACGCCTATAAGTAAAAATATCGGCGTAAAATTCTACCGTTAAAAGCGCACAATTTTTCGAGAAAAAAAATTGTAATTATATGGATACAAAACCCAAGAATTAACGTTGTTAGTAAAGTCTTAAGCCTCGACGCACTTCGTGATTTGTTTGTTGATTTATCGTAAATTTAATTGCAATTATTTTGCGCGTGCAGACAATTTAAGTTGTTTAATATCTCGTTATGAGCGTTTGTAGGAAGTCTCAAGCCTCGTGAATTTTCAGTAGTTTAAGTTTTGCGAACTTTGATCCACGTTTAGGGGAAGTGATTTAGAACCTTAAGTCCCCCACCCGCCCTTCTTCGCTGAACTTAGCTGTAGACCCCCTTTGCATTGACCGCCGCACATTACACATCGCAGCGGTTAGCTGGCGAAACTAGAGAATTGTGTAGTAATAAAAGAAAAGTGCCAAAATTTTTTGCTCAAATAAATTTGGAAATTAAATTGAGATTTAACAATAGTTTGCTTATTAATTTTTTACGTCATTTTCGTGAAAATATTTTTTTTGTTGAATTAAAATTTCGAATAAACGAAAAAATAATGAATGTCTGCCAGCACATGGCCGAAATAATTTTTTACGCTTTTATTATTGTAAATTGCCGCGCATACAGCTTGTCAAGGTCAGAGCCAATGTCACTCACCGTCATAAAAAGAAACGTGTTTTGTGTTCGTTCGTAAATATTTTGCAACAATTATTTTTTCGACAACTATCGAAGAAGTCAATCATTGAAGTGGGTCCACATCCTATGCTGCTGTATATGTGTACAGACAATTTAATTTGTTTAATGTTCAGTTTTGCGCGTTTTTAAGACGCTCCTACTCCACTTCAACCTCGTGTAAGTTTTTGCAAAATTTTTCTTAATTTACGTTTCTTTAAGATCCTCGAAGACAATTGAACCCGTCTCTTGAAGATTTTGATTTGATAAGTCGCGCGCACTGTTCGATTGCAAGTTGTCACTCTCTTTCGGTGACTAGGTCGGCGCTATCTTCGATTTTTAAGTAGCGTCTCGGTGACAATTGAATCCGTCTATTTAAAACCTATCATTTGATACATTACAGGATAGGCACATGACGTCTCAATGACAGACCGAGAGATGGCGCTGTGGAAGAAAGAAAATTTTCATTTTTCGAAAACGTAACGGAATTAGTCCTCGGTGACAATTGAATTCGACTCTTTAAGACCTTCACTTGATATATCACTGTTCGATTATAAATCGGCCATCTTGAATTCAATGATTGCAGTCCACGTCTGATAATTTTTTTTGTGCTTACGGACAATTTAATTTGTTTAATGTTTAGTTATAAGTATTTTTTGGGAAGCTCATACCTACTCCATTTCAACCTCGTGCAAATTTCTGCATTTCCTAAAATTCAAAACTTCAGGTCTAGATTGATTTAGTTAAGTTTCGCGAAGTTGCCATTATGTTTCGGTGATCAGTCAAGAGATGGCGCTAAGTCGATTTTAAAGTAGTGAGTCGGTAACAATTGAATCCGTCTCTTTAAGACCTATAATTTGATGTTTTGCACAATACACGCATGACATCTCTCAATTATAGGCCAATAGATGGCGCTATAGAACGAAAGAACTTTATTTTTCGAAAACGTAACGGAATTAATCTATTACGGTCCTCTACAGCTCACTCTGATAATTTTTTTGTGCGCACAAACAATTTAATTTGTTTAATGTTTAGTTATGTGCGTTTTTTGGGAAGCTCACGCTTCATTTACACAGTTTTATCGCCGACGGAGTCGGACGTGTTAAGTGGTCCGCTTAAAAATTGTTGCTGCCTAATTAATTTGAAGACATGTCTGACACAAATGTGGAAAAATTAAACAAATTAAGGGTTTGTGAGTTAAATGAGGAAATACGGAAATTTAATATTGAAGTCAAGGGCCTAAAAAAATGGAATTGGTGGACCTGTTGCATAAACTCTACCATGGTGCGAAATCAGTTAATTACTGTGAAAAGAAATGCGATAGTGATAACTGTGTAAATAAAACTACGAGCGATTGTAAAAATTGTGAAAATTTTAAGGTGAACTACGAGTGATTGTAAAAATTGTGAAAATTTTAAGGTGAATTTAAAATATTTGAACAACGAGTTACTTCAATTGAATGATAAGAATAGTAAATTAAACGCGAGTATCGAATAATTAAAAGCCTTGCTGGACAAAGCAGAAGAAAAGCGGGCGGTCTTGTGTGAATATCGCAAAAAACTGATACAAGATCAATCCGTTAAAAATAATGCCGTAAAGAAAGTTAAAGAATTTTCCAATTACGACCGAACTAAACGAAGGAAAATTTTATTATTATCGGACAGTTACGGCCGTGGAATGGGGACGATGTTACATAACATTTTGCCTAACACAGATTACACGGTAGAAAATCTTTGTAAACTGAATGCCAAATTCTATCAAATAATAAATAATATTAGTGAGTTGACAGCTTCTTTTAATGACAAAGACACTGTACTGGTTATGAGTGGTGCTAATGATGTAACTGAAAATTGTTCGTTTCCGTCTACAAGACAAATAACAAAATTAATAAATTTATGTAGTCATACTAATCTTATAATTTGCTCGGTGCCGTACAGATTTAAAAATGAGCGTAATAACAAAACAGTGTATAAAATTTACCAAAAACTTTGTTTGTTAATAGAGAAATTTAACATGATTTGTAAAAACTCAATAAAATTTTTAGACGTAAATAAAATGGTTAAGAGAAACTTGTATACAACAGACGGTTTCCACTACAATAATGCAGGAAAATTAAATGTTGTGAATATGATGAAGTAATCCATTTTGCAGTCGGCAAATACTTTGCGGAAAACTATTAAATATCTGAAGCCTTATAATCATAATAATAATCATAATCATAATCATAATCATCTTTATTTGTACTTTAGCCATTTACAGAAGAAACGGGTGTACATCGTCAAAGTAAACATAATATATAATACGGTACGTGTTAATTACAAGTATTACAAGAGATTGAGGTGGCGCTCCAGGTCATCATCTAGAAAATCCGGGACTGTATAGTAACCCCTGCTAAGAAGAAGCTTTTTTAATGTGGTTTTAAATTTTTGATAGTTTAGCGATTTTATACATGTAGGTAGCTTATTAAAAAGTTTGATTCCCATATAAGATGGTGTATATGGTATATATGGTATATTCGAGTTGTGCGTCGGAATAGCAAGTAGGTTTTTGGTGCGCGTTTCATACATATGATAGTGAGAATTCATGACAAATTCATCAATATTCTGTTTTACATGGATTATACACTTGTATATATAGATACAAGGAAATGTTAACAAGCGATTACTTATGAAGACTTCTCTACAGGAGTCTCTGGGTCGCAAGTTGCAGATAAGCCTAATCAAACGTTTTTGCGCTATAAATACCCTGCGAACATTGGCAGTGTTTCCCCAAAGCGTGACGTGATACGTTAGGTAGCAATAAGCTAACGCGTAGTACATCTCGATTAACTTGTCAAATGGGAGAACCTTCTTTAACTGGAGTATGGCAAAGAAAGCTTTGCTAAGCTGTTTACATACCGCGTCAATCTGCTGTTGCCAAGATAGCCTATCGTCAACAATTATTCCCAAAAATCTGGTGGTACTAGAGGAAGTAATTCTGTCGTTTTGGAATTGAAAAGTTTCGCTTCCCGGATTTTTCCTATTGTAAAAAGAGATAACAACAGTCTTCTGAACGTTTAAAATGAGTCGATTCTTTGTACACCAGTTAAGAAAGTTCTCCGCAACGGCGCAAACTTCTTGTTTGAGAACCTCGGGGGTCCGTGCTGTGACTATCATAGTAGTATCATCTGCGAATAGTACGAGCTTTTTAGCTTCCACATGAGTTGCCATGTCGTTAACATACAGTAAAAAAATAAGAGGGCCAAGCACGGACCCCTGAGGTACTCCATGACTTAAAGTATGTTTGTTTGACTTAACATCTTGAATTTTAACATGGATTGTTCTTGCGTACAGATATGATTCAAACCAGGCTAAGGTAGTACCTCTTACACTTAATGCATGAAGTTTATCACAAATTATGTTAGTGTCTAGACAATCAAACGCACGGGTCAGATCGAAGAAGAGGCCAGCCACAAAATGGCCCTCGTCGACTCGTTGATAGACATATTCTATAAGATTGATAACGGCTCCCTCTGTCGATCTACCCGTACGGAAACCGTATTGTGAGTCGCTCATTATATTACAAAAATCAAGGAAATGGGTCAGTCGATTGACCATAATTTTCTCGAAGACTTTCGATATCGCACTTAGGACTGCAATTGGTCGATAATTGTTTAAATCTTGCGGGTCATTCTTTTTGAAGACAGGGGTCACTAACGCAGTTTTTAAAGCAGAGGGAAATTTACCGCACTCAATAGACCGATTGATAATGAGGGCTAAGGGTGGGGAAATCAAACCTGCAATGGATCTCAGCACTTTCGCCGAAAGATTGTCCACTCCAGCACTGCACTTGTTTTTGAAACCGTTTATTATTTTGTACACTTCGTTTGTATCAGTGGGCAAAAACGCAAAAGTTTTAGATTTGAATATCCCTGTTGTTGGAGTAGTCTGGTAGGTTGGACCAAGGCGTTGGTTTAAGGTAACTGATGCAACATTTGAGAAATGATGCGCAAAAAGTTCGGCCACTTCTTCTTTATTGGATATCAATGTGTTGTTGTGTTTTAGTGAAATACTGGAAGCATGCTCCACAGTAGGCGCCATCTTTTTTAGTGAAGAGATTATATCAGTTGTCTGCTGCACAACTTTATTTCCAACAACTCCACACAATCTGTTAAATCTAATGTAAGCTCCAGACAATTCTGTTCAACAAGGTGAAAGGCCGGAAGAGTGTCATTCAATAGTAAACTTAAATTCTAGTTTTTCCTCCTGTTGTTCCGGAGTCCTTTCTGACAGCGACGGTACTATGGAGAATACAGTCACCATCGATAACGAAGATAGTGATGAGGAATCCCATAATCCTTCAGCCTATAATAATATGACAGGGGATTTTTTATAAATTCAGAGATTGATAATAATGTTAATTTGATAGTTAATCGTATTAAGAACAGTGATAACTTTATAAACATCTGCTTTTACAATATTCGCAGCTTACGCAATAAATTAGACGAGCTAACTTCATATTTGTTTGAACTAAATTTACCTGATATCGTCTCCTTGTGCGAACATTGGTTATTACCGGATGAATTATTAATGTATCAGCCGGATAATTATAGGTTGGTATCAAATTTTTGTAGATTATTAAACAGAGGCGGAGAAGTTGCGAGTTTTGTAAACAAAAAACGAAATTTTCATGTTACGGAGCATAATGTAAACAGCGTTGTTAGTACTGAGAAATCTTTTGAATTTTGTAGTTTTGTAATAGAAACTAATGGTAAGCAAATTTTAATTTTAACAATTTACAGATCTCCAAACGCAAATTTTTATACAGAGTGGAAAGTTTAACTGGAATAAATTCTGTAACTTAGAAAATTACCATTTGTAGCAAAATTCTTGGAACAGGTCAATTTTTAATTTTAATGGCGCATATTACAAAGGGACTTCTTTAACTTTTCAATTATTTGGAGGGCTGAAACAACCCCTAACTTTTTTTTTTAAATGGAAGGGTATGTTGAGTAATTTTTTTTCTTAAAGCTTGTTCAATTGGTAATACAGCTACGTTTTTATTTTTTAATTTTTTTATTTTTTTTTTAATTTTTCTTTCCTGAAGTTATGCTATGTCGTTTGGTTTAGTCACATAAACTTTACTTTTTAAATACCCCCCCATAAAAAGTCTAAAGGGGTGAGATCTGGAGATCTTGCTGACCACTCAATCGGTCCTGTTCTTCCTATCCATCTACTGGGAAAAACGGTTTTAGTAAAAAAAAAAAAATCTTTTTTTTTTTAATTTTTTTTTCCTTTTACTGTTAAAGAAAAATTAAAAAATAAAAACGTAGCTGTATTACCAATTGAACAAGCTTTAAGAAAAAAAATTACTCAACATACCCTTCCATTTAAAAAAAAAAAGTTAGGGGTTGTTTCACCCCTCCAAATAATTGAAAAGTTAAAGAAGTCCCTTTGTAATATGCGCCATTAAAATTAAAAATTGACCTGTTCCAAGAATTTTGCTACAAATGGTAATTTTCTAAGTTACAGAATTTATTCCAGTTAAACTTTCCACTCTGTATATTTACAAGTAATTTGAATAATTTGTTGCAATATGCTTTTTCTTTTAACGGATATTTAATTATTGGGGGTGATTTTAATATTGATTTTTGTAAAAATACGTCGGCTGTCAGGACAACTGTAGGCTTGTTCTCATCGTTTGGATTATTTCCGTGTATTCATACTGAAACAAGAATTCTTCAAGTAGAGTGGACAACATATTTACTAATATTGATGTCAGTGAATTTGAAACACATGTGATTGATCCCGGTCTTACTGATCATAGTTTGTTACTCTTTTGTTTACGTTCCACGGGGGGGTGCGTATAAAAAATCAGATAAAATTGAAAGAAGAGTTTTTAACTGTGACACCAACCATTTCAATTCCATTTTATTCTCTAAATCTGGCAATCCATCTTGGTATATGAGATTAGGGTCTTAATATTTATAACTTCAGGTCAATATTGTTGGAAGAAAAATGGTCGTTTTTAAATTCAAATATCAATTGTAACGATACATTTCATTTATTTGTAGCTACTTTTAGTCATTATTTCAATTCGGCATTTCCTGTAAAATATATCAAGCCAGCGCTAAATTCTAAACGTTGGATTACAGATGATATTATAGATACAGGAATAAAACTCCGTAAAATGTTTCATATTTTAAAGGTAATTAATGATCCCATAATCACATCTCAATATAAGGAATTGAAAAAAGAGCACAAACACAAAATTAAAGTGACAAAACGTATGCATATAGAGAAATACATATTAAATTCTAATAATAGAGTTAAAGTGGCGTGGAATGTTATTAATTCGAATTCCAATAAAAAATCTGTAAACCCTGAGTATATCAATGACTCCAATGGCGTTAAATTAAGTAATAACAATATCATTGCCGATGCATTCAATGATTATTTTATCGAATCGGTTGATGAAATAACTTCTGCCTTTGATGAGATGAATTCACAAGTTATACGTAAGAATAACTCACAAAACAGTTTTTTCTTAAAACCCACTTATGAGACGGAAGTCTATAATATTATATCACAAACTCTTTTAAACGGACACTAAATGGCGCACAAACACTTAACGTTTCGCAGTCGAACGACTGCGAAACGTTAAGTCGAACGACTGCGAAACGTTAAGTGTTTGTGCGCCATTTAGTGTCCGTTTAAAAGAGTTTGTGATACAATTTTCATCGGACAAGAACCAGCTTTAATTATAATATTATATGCAGTGTTTCCTCTAAAAACTCTGCCGGGATAGATGACATTCCTTGTAGCATCGTCAAGCATGTGGCAGATATTATAACAATACCGTTAACGGTTCTTATTAACCAATGCTTTTCCGAGGGTGTATTTCCAGACATATTTAAACATGCCAAGATTATACCCATACACAAAAAAATCGATGTGTACAATATAAAGAACTATAGGCCAATATCACTCTTATCTGTTTTTTCTAAAATAATTGAAAAAGTATTGTTAGTACGGCCTTCCGAGTTTTTTGAAAAAAATAATTTATTAAGCAACTCTCAGTTTGGGTTTAGGAAAGGTTTGTCAACGCAAAATGCCTTAATCAACTCATTTAATAGTATTCTTAAAGCTATAGAACTACATAAAAGAGCTATTGGTATTTATTTTGATCTAACTAAGGCATTTGATACCGTCAATCATGTATTATTGCTGAATATGCTACATGCTCGCGGAGTGCGTGGTAGTGCATTGGATTGGTTGGAGAGCTATTTAAAAAACAGATCGCAAATCGTTAGTTGGGCCGGTAACAGATCTCAAAAAAGAGTTAATAAAAGTGGGATACCACAGGGAAGTATATTAGGTCCTTTTCTGTTTAATGTTGTTACAGTTCATTTTTCCTTTCTGTTTCGAATACAGCCTGTATAAGCGTTGTCGCGACCCCGTTTTCATTACTGTTTCAAACACGCCCTGTATAAGGCGAATTTAATTGTGCCGGAAAGTTGCTTGGAAACCACGACACTGTACACATTGAGCTGATTGGTTCCCCCCAGCCGCTGAGATGAATTCTGCCAATGGTAAATCGGAGCGTGTCTCTCTCTCTCTCTCTCTCTCTCTCTCTCTCTTTGGAAATTGTCCCTTCTCGATCGAACGGAAACATTGCGCCTTCTTCAGAACGAAGTCCGTCGTCTCCCGGGTTATATCTTATTTCGTTGAACAAATTTATTTTGTGCGAATCATTACATCAAGAGGATGATAGTGAATTTTACGGTAAATTGCCGCTTCTGACCAGGCCCTCGTGGAGACAGAAAAACGCGTGTTCGTGTTTGTTTCAGCTTCGATAAAGAATCGAGGTGAGTTTTGCACGGCGCAAAGTTTTCAAAATTGACCCTTACGTTCGATTTCTTTTATTGATAGGCTTCTTATTACGGATTCTTCTTACTACGAATTTTATTACGGAAGACGCACTTTCGCATCGTGCAGGTGTTCATAGACTTGCGACGCTGAGATCCCCCCCCCCTTCCGACTGGCGGCATGATTGGCGGCATACATCAAAGAGATTAGCGGCGACTTTGATACCTAGAGGCCGACAAGTAAACAAGACACCGACGTAATAGAGGTTGGAACATTACTTGTTATCTTTTCGCAGTTTTGAGCGTTAATTCGCGTTTTTGACTTTGCGTTATTCTTGCTTTGATTTCACCGCCGTTCGACATGCACTTTATTGCGTACACTCCGGTGTAAAATTAAAATTATTTTTTTTAACTTTAATGTAGAATAGTTCTATTTTATGTGTAGTGTTTTATAACTCTAAGATAACTTTTTATTAATTAATGTTTTTTTATACATAACAACGTGTAAAACTCAAGTTACTAGATCGTGATCTGCTACAGTACTCCTCCCCCAGTATGTTAAATACGAAAACGCACTGGAAGGCGAACTTCTCTACCTTTGGCGGTAACCGTTTTCTGTGTAGATTTTTCTTGCAAACCAGATAAAGTTACAGAAACAGAATTGCTTGTTAAAAATGCTGGTTTAAGTCGATCAATAGATACTCTAACTTCCTTATTATTCAACTTAATTTTGTACACCTTATCAGATCGCTCTAATATTTCATAAGGACCAACGTATGGTTGTTGTAGCGACCTTTTAACGGTATCATCACGAAGAAAAACGTGTGTACATTTGTGAAGTTCTGGATGTATGAATGTTCCTTTTGTAGTATGTCTTGTTGTGGAAATTGGTCGAATTTGTCTCATCTGATTTCGTAATTGTGTGACAAAACCTGCAGGATCTTCTTCCGAACTTCGAGAACCATTTACGAAGAATTCACCTGGTAAACGTATTGTGGTACCAAATAGCATCTCAGCGGTGGTAGCTTTAAGATCTTCTTTATAAACAGCTCTCAGACCTAAAAGAACAGTTGGAAGAACTGCAACCCAATTTTGTGATTGATGGCACATTATGGCTGATTTCAAGGTGCGATGCCATCTTTCCAAGATTCCATTCGACTGAGGATGGTAAGCCGTTGTTCGTTGTCGTTTCATACCCATCATTTTCATTAACGATGATACTAATGCAGATTCAAATTGTCGACCTTGGTCAGTAGTAATTACACGTGGTACTCCAAATCGAGCAATCCATGTTGAATAGAAAGCTCTTGCTACTTCTTCAGCTGTCATTTCTGTTGTCGGCGTTGCTTCTGGCCAACGAGAAAAACGGTCGATCATAGTTAAGCAATACCGAAAACCTTGTGATGGTGGAAGAGGTCCGATGATGTCCAAATGCACCTGCTGAAAACGTTCATCAGGAATTTTAAAATCTTGTAATGGAGTTTTAGTATGTCGATGAATTTTGGAGCGTTGACATGCTTGACATTCTCGTGACCACCTCTTAACATCTTTGTTAATTTCTGGCCACACAAAACGTTCGCGAACTAATCTGCAAGTGGCACGAATACTTGGATGTGCTAAATTATGCAGTTGTTCAAATATTGTTTTTCGCAATGATTTTGGAACATAGGGCCTGATTTTATTTGTTGATGTATCACAATAAAGCTGTTTGGTTTCGTTGGGTGGAGTATAGAGTTGAAGCTTAAGAGCGGTTTCGTTGGTCAATAAGTTATTTAAATCCATGTCACCTTCTTCTTGTGCCTCGGCTAATTTAGAAGTATCAATAGCCGTTGGCATAATAATTGTTTCAATACGTGATAAGGCGTCTGCAACTACATTTTGCGATCCTGAGATGTGTATTATTTGTGTTGTAAACTGCCCAATGAAGTCCAATTGACGAAATTGACGTGGTGTTGCTTTTTCAGATTTTTTATGAAAGGCATAAGTCAATGGTTTATGATCAGTCTTAATAATAAGATGTCTCGCTTCAACCATAAATCTAAAATATTTAACAGCTTCATAAGTGGCCAAAAGCTCTCGATCGTATGCGCTGTATTTTCGTTGTGCCGAATTCAATTTTTTTGAGAAAAATCCTAGAGGTTGCCATGTGTCTTCACAAAATTGTTCTAATACAGCACCTATTGCAACATCAGATGCATCCACTGTCAGTGCAAGATGAGCATTTTCTGCGGGGTGAACTAGGAGCGTTGCATTTTTTAGATCGGTCTTGCAATCTTCGAATGCTTTTTCACTTTCAGGTGTCCACTGAACGTTGCATTTTTCATTTCGGTGATTTTCTTTCAAAAATTCAGTCAGTAGTGATTGCTTTTCTGCTGAATTTTTAATAAAACGACGGTAGAAATTAAGCATTCCTAGAAAACGTCGTAATTGTTTGATATTGTTAGGTTTTGGAAAATTTTTAATAGCCTCAATTTTTGAGGGAAGTGGACTTGAACCTGTTGGTGTTATTAAATATCCCAAATATTCAATTTCTGCTGAACCAAAACTGCATTTTGCTTGATTAATAGCTAGACCGTATTGACGAAGACGTTTGAAAACTTCTTTTAAGTGCAAAATATGTTCTTCAGGTGAAGTTGAAGCTATCAATATATCATCTATGTAGACGAAACAAAAATCGAGCCCATAAAGAACCTCATGCATAAAGCGCTGGAAAGTTTGCGCAGCATTACGTAAACCAAAAGTCATTTTAGTAAATTCAAATAATCCAAATGGTGTAATTACTGCTGTTTTTGGAATATCTTCTTGAGATATCGGTATTTGATGATATGCTCGGACTAAATCTATTTTTGAGAAAATCTGCTGACCTTTAAGTTTTTGGGCAAAATCCTGAAAGTGGGCAACAGGGTACCTATCTGGTATCGTTTTTGCATTTAAACGGCGATAATCTCCACACGGCCTCCAAATACCTGGTTCTTTCTTCGGTACCAGATGTAATGGACTGGCCCATGGGCTAGAAGACGGTCGACAAATTCCCTGCTGCATCATGTAGTCGAATTCCATCTTTGCAATTGCAAGTTTTTCAGGTGTTAGGCGTCGTGCTTTCTCAACAACTGGTGGGCCATTCGTAAAAATATGATGTTCGACGTTATGTGAGATATTCGTTGCTGTAAGAGAGTTTCTTGTAATTTCAGGAAATTCTTTTAATAGTTCGGAATATTTACTGTCCGTTGCGACGGTAGTCACTTGTGGTATTTTGCAAAAAATGACTTGCCCTAACGTAGACAGTCCGGTGACATTGTCAATAAGACAGCGACGTTTAAGGTCTATAAGCAGATCGTATTTGTATAAGAAATCTGCTCCGATGATTGCATGAGCAACGTCCGCAATAATAAACCTCCAAGTAAATTGTCTTCTTAGTCCTAAATTAATACTTAACAATTTTGCACCGTAAGTTTTAATTTCGGCACCGTTTGCAGCATACAGTTTATTGTTTGTGGGAGCTAAAGTTTTTGTTAAGAAACGCGGAGGAATGACTGACACTACAGCACCTGAATCGATTAAGAAACGTAAACCTGTGGATTTATCCGTAATAAAGAGACGTTTTTGCGGTAGAGTCCCATCAGTTGACGTCTCACACAATGATGGTTTCACTAGTTTTCCTGTGCCCTGTTAAAAGTGCAGGGTGTTTGACACTTTCTGGCCTTTCTTCCAAACTTTTGGTGATAATAACAAAATTCTGCATTTAAATTTCTTTGCCAAGAAAGTGAGCGTCCTCTCTGTCTTGTGTTGTTCCAGCGTGTATGAGATTTTGACCTACTCCTGTTAATTCGAAGCTCTTCAACCATTTGGGTCAGCTCGGTTACTTGAATCTCTAGTTTTTTGATTGAAGAGGGACTGGGATCTTCTTCCATTTGTACTGCTGCTCGTTTCTCTTCCGTATTTCCGTGAGAACATGACGCTATGCTTTGGTGAATGTGACTGCTGCTCACTTCTAAAATTTTGTCAGCAATGTCTGCCATTTTTGACAAAGATAAATCACAACTGGCTGAAAGTACCACTTGCACTTGCGAAGGCAAACGTTGGAGCCAGAGTGTTCGCAAAAATTCTTCACTGATTTTTCCATCCCCTTGATTTTGCATTTCTCTGAGCAATTGAGACGGTTTCCTATCACCAAGTTCAGTACCTAATAAAAGCTTGCGAAAACGGACTTCTTGCGATTCAGTAAATCTTTCAATAAGACATGTTTTTAATGTTTCATATTTGTTCGTTTCAGGAGGAGCTGCCAAAAGATCCGAAATTTGTTCTAAAACTGTCGAATCCAGTGCGCTGATGACAGAATAATATTTGTTGACATCAGATCTAACTTTGTGAACATAAAATTGAGCATCCGTTTGTATAAACCAGAGTTTTGGGTTCGTTTGCCAGAATTTTGGAAGCTTTACGTTTTTAATTTCTGATAATTCTGTTTGGCTTTCGACTTCAGTTTCAGGATTTTCATGCATTGTCGGGGTCACCAATGTAGTGTTTTATAACTCTAAGATAACTTTTTATTAATTAATATTTTTTTATACATAACAACGTGTAAAACTCAAGTTACTAGATCGTGATCTGCTACATATGTTTGATTTATTTCGTTGACTGGTTGTATAATAAACTAACGTGTTCTGGAGGTAATTGGGTTTCTTAATTTCTCCCTTTTCAAAAATTAAGTGGCGCCTATTTTTGGTTTGGCCTCGCGTTTCGGATTCGAACCCCCCGTCTCACTGCAGCTGGCTCGGCCACATCGGAGAAGTACAACCCGATGTGAAAACTACTACCTATCGACACAGGTGGGTAGCAATGTATACATTAATGATCTACCTTCAGAACTCCAAGGTAATGTATTCTGCTATGTGGACGACACATCGGTGATTGTGTCGAAACCGTCATATTCGGATTTAGTATTAGAAGCAAAGAATATTATTACTAAGATGAAGTCGTGGTGTCTCTTAAATAGCTTAGAGCTAAATATTTCAAAAACCAATTTAATGTACTATTCTAGGGGTACTATAGGTCAACCGAATTTACGTATAGACTTACATGACTTTACTCTTAATTCTGTAAATAGTGCAATATTTTTAGGTTTAAAATTTGATAATAAATTAACATGGTCAAACCATTGCATCGATTTAATTAAAAAAAATTAATTCTTATTGTTTTCTTATCAGGAAATTATCAGCTGATGTAAACGTAGACGTTTTAAAGTTAATATATTATGGTCATATTGAATCTCGTTTAAGTTACGGTATATTGTGTTGGGGAAATTCTACTCATGCTGCAGAAGTTTTCGTGACACAGAAATTAATCATTCGAACAATGTTGAGAGTCCCTAGGACAAATTCCTGTAGATTAGGGGAAAGTCGGGTAGTGCGGGACACTTAAGCTTTATATGTATTTTTTTTCAAAAAACGTAAGTAATATACATAAAAACGAAATACTGCCAATTAACTTCGGAAGAACAGTACTTAAGATTTTAATAAAAGAAATATTTAAAATTGATTTATTTTTACTACATTTACGCATTGAAAGTCTGGCCATATTTTATGAATGCCTAATGGTGGCGGGTAACTTGGGACAGTTAAATAAACTATGAAAATGTTGTTCTAAAACTTTATTTTTAAATTGAAGTTTGTTGACAGAGGTCACATGTGTAATAGGGACCTATTCCAATGTCAGCACACTCTTCGTGGGCCCATTGTTGGCACATCTGACATTGTATCCAATCCTCCTCAAATGTTTCATGGCATATTATGCAAACATATTTCGTGTTCGCTACAGTATCTTCCTTTTCGAAAATTTTATTCTTACATCCTTTACTTTCAATTGTTTTACTTTTAGTTTTTTTCTTGGGCATTCTGTAACAAAACATTATATATACCACTGTCCCATGTTACCCGAATTGGACTTGACCCGGGTTACCCGAACTGCAAGAAAATATTCGAATGATTGGTGAGGTTATGAGATGCGTAATTAAAGTAAACTAAAACTGTTAATCCCAACTCCAACCTTTGAATTATAACGTGGATATAGTAAAACTGCATTTCACTTACCTGGCAGCAATTGTTACACGTTCCAAGTATGAACAAAACAGTAGGAGAACCTGGTAAACTAAGAAAAACTCTAATAATATTATATTCCACCGACCGAATGATTTTAAGTTTTTGTAGGTGGTCCGTTATACCTTTACGCGCCAAATCAGCATACGTCAAATATAGTATATTTGACCTAAACATTGAATTTTATGAGTGTCCCGTGCTACCCGATGTCCCGCGCTACCCGACTTTCCCCTACTCTTTAAGCAATTGCAGCTTTTAACTCTTCCTTCGTTATACATTTTAGCCTGTGTTGTATATGTAAAAAAAACATATTAATCATTTTACACCTGCTTCAGAGGTAAACATAAAATACAAAACACGTACAACCGAACACAACTTAATATATTTGCCACAACACAGATGACGTCTTGGTAACAGTTGAATCCGTCTCTTCAGGACTTTCACTGTTTGATTATAAATCGGCCATCTTGAGTTCCAGCATCTCAGTGATGATCATTGAAGGCAATTCACGTCTGATATTTTTTTATGTGTGTGTGTGGTAGACCATTTTATTTGCTTAATGTTCAGTTATGTCTGTTTTCAGGTAGCTCACGCTCGTGCAAGTTTTTGCATTTCGCAAAACTCAACATTTTCAGTAATTTCAGTTTCGGTAACTTTGGTTCACGTTTAGAGAAAGCGGTTGAGAACCTTGAATTGAACGAGGTATCGTAAAGGTCAAATGTCATGGTCAATTTGAATTTTGAGAACGGGGAATTCAAAGATCAAGGCAAAAAATTGGAAAAATTTTTAAAAAATAATTTTGAAATGAACGGTCGGAAAAGGTCAAAAGTCAAACCAAAAAATTGAAAATTTCGAATTTCGAGAACGCGGCATCGTGAAGGTCATAAGTCAAAGCCAAGGCAAAATTGAAAATAATTGTGGATATTTAAAAAAAAATTGAATTTCGAGAACGACGCATCGTAAAGGTCGAAGGTCAAGGTCAGAGCCAAAAAATTATGAAATATTGTGAAAGATTTATTTAAAAAAAATTGAATTTAGAGAACGATGCATCGTAAAGGTCAAAGATCACGGTCAAGGCAAAAAATTGGGAAAATTAAAAAAATTGAATTTCGAACCAAAAAATTGGGGAGAATTTTTAGAAAATTTCGAATTTCGAGAACGAAGCATCGTAAAGGTCATAAGTCAAGGTCAAGGTAAAATTGGAAATAATTGTGGAAATTTTTCTAAAAGTCAAAAGTCAAGGTCAGAGCCAAAAAATTATTAAAATTGAGGAAGATTTATTTTAAAAAAATTGAATTTTGAGAACGAGGCATCGTAAAGGTCAAAAGTCAACGTCACAGCAATAAATTGGGAATTTTTGTAATTTCGAGAGCGAGGCATTCAGAATAAAAAATTGGAAAGTATTGAGGAAAGTATTAAAAAAATTTTGAATTTCGAGAACGAGGCATCCTAGATGTCGAAGGTCAAGGTCAGGGCCGAAAAATTGGGAAAAATTGGTGAAAATTTCTTTAAAAATTTGAATTTCGAGAACATTGCTTCATAGAGGTCAAAGGTCAAGGTCAAGGCAAAAACTTGGGAAAATTTAAAAAACATTGAATTTCGAGATGAGCCGTCGGAAAAAGTCAAAAGTCAAATTAAAAAATTGGGGAAAATTTTTAAAAAATTTCGAATTTCGAGAACGAGGCATCGTATAGGTCAAAGGTCAAGGTCAGGGCCAAAAATTGGAAATAATTGGGAAAAATTTTAAAAAGAAATTGAATTTTGAGAACAATTACAGCGCCGCGCCGCCGTCTTTGATTCCAAGATGGCGTCGGTATGACAGTCGAGCCCCCTAAGGTATCATAAAAAATTCCGAAAAAAAAGCTTGCAAATTCGCCAAATTTCTAAAAATCGTATCCAAAAAAACTCATTTTCCGATGGTACAGGTTCCATAGGTTAGGTACCTGGGAGAATGTTGTACCGTGTGAGAGAGTTCTGTAAAACCGCGTGCTCAAAATGTTCAGTAAGTTGTTTGGCGAACTTCGGTTCATGTTTAGGGGAAGTGATTTGAAACCTCAATGCCCTCCCCCCCTTGTGTTGACCTCGGCACATTTTTCCACGGACTGATTTTGACAAGGCAACTTCTCAGCCGTTAGATGACAGAACTAGAGAATTTTGTTGTACCAACGAAATAAATAAATTTAGAAATTAAACGAATACTTCGATTTCAGCAAAAAAAAATTTTCTTCATCACCGTTACGCGCCTGAGCCGAAGTGTCGTTATTTACACACGTGTAATTCAAGTAGGTATTAATGATAATAAGTGAAAGAAAAAAAAATTGTTGTATAACAACAAATTAAGTTCTACAGTTATTACGATTATTCCGTAACACATCTGCTTCGTTAACTCGCCGGGCGAAAATTACACGTAACGTATCTGAGTCGTTAATCGATGACACACGGAAATTTCGGCCCGGCCGGCCCTCGTTAAAATTCGATTCGCGCCGGAGATAATTTAATCCAATTATAGAAGATACTATTTCTCGAAAATAAAAATGAAATACAATAAAATAAAATAAAAAAGAAAGCAAGGGGATTTCGTCCGGTCGGGGAACGAAGCATTTTTGAGATAACGAATCGTGACGTGCACGATGCAAGATTATCAAGTGACTACCAATAAGTAGTAAAACCGAAAATCTCGGCTTTTTAAAGTGATTTTGGGAACAATGAGGGATTTGCTCGAGTTTCGAGGTGCGTATTTGTACTTGGGTGATTCAACTTCGCGTTACGTCGAAACTTGACTTTTAAATTTGATAATCTCTCCGATAATTTTGTTGCGCACTTGGTTTACCTATCCGTTTAGTTTAATGTGTGTGGCAATTGTTTGTTGAACGCGCTGTAGAAAAATTCGAATTACTTCGCCGTTCGTAATCTACCTATCTTACGAGTTACGTGTTCACTTCCAAATACGTATGTGATTCAAAATGAATCGTAGATTATTTACTCAAAAAAAATTATAATGAAACAAAACATGTACGATCGATGGAATATGTTTTTCTTGCCAAAAAAAAAAATAAAAAATTTAAAAGATATAAACAATTGATGAAAATCGCATATTTTACTTTCCAAAGAAAAAGACAAAGCAAATGAAAATCACCATAGAAACGCTCTTAACAATTTAAACTAAAAAGAGGAATGTTGATGATGATGATAGTTGGTAAGAAAGTGAAGTTGTTTACAATTACGTAACTTTGTAACCAACTTCGCTTTCCTCCAAAAAAATTTTTTAAATGAAATACATTTTTGTTTCTTTTATCTTTTTGTTAAAACAGTTACAATTTAAAATATAAAATTACTTTGGAAAAACTAATAAAAATATAAACTTTCTAAAATTTGAATTTCAAACAAAGCTCAACCAAAAAATACCCATTACTTGTCAAGAGATGGCGATCTCTTTATTCACTTTCATGTCAATACTGTCAAAAAAATTCTCAGAATTTATTCAAATTTCATCCCGGAAGGCAAAGATGCTAGAAGTATTCATCACCTGTCGAGAGATGGCGCTCTCTTGGTTCATTTGCCCGTCGCGAGTTTGTAGAATCACTATCAATAAAAAAAATTCTAATTTAATCAATTTGCCTATCCTTGAACTATAATACTTCCTTTTAAACAAATTGCAATAATAACCATCATTAAAAAATTAAAATTTGAATTAGATCGTTTTTAAAATTGAAATTAATTTTGAAAAACTGATAAAAAAAACCTTTGGCAAAAATCTCTTTAAAATTCAAACAAAGCTCAAACAAGAAGTACTCGTTACTCGTCGAGAGAAGGCGCTCTCTTTGTTCATTTGCCGTCGCGACTCTGTAGAATCGCTATCGATAAAAAAAAATTCTAATTTGTAGTCCAGGAAGCGAAATATCTTTGTTAGTCGATTTTAAACAAATTGCAATAATAATCGTTATTAAAAAATTAAAATTTGAAGAAACACCGTTTTTGTAGTTTCAAATCACTTTTGAAAATCTGAAGAAGAAAACGTTCTTTTTAACTTTTACAAGCGTATAAGATAATAAAATTAATTAGTCCCGAGGAATCTAAGATGTCAATGCTTAAGGAATGGTGAGAATCTGGTCACCTGTCACTGTCATATGTGGTTGCTGTTAGAGGTTAGGCCAAAGTGAACAAAATTGTACGTAAAATTGTGGTGGAAAAGAAAAGCTTTCCTTCTAACAAAACCACAACAGTAGAAGGGTGAACGAAACCTACCCTTAGTGTCAAAGAATTAGCTAGATATAGAAAAAACGCGTCCCACCCACCATTTTACTATTTATTCCTTTTAAATCCACTTCTTAACTTTTTATACGCTTTAGTTTCACCACTGCGCTGACATAATAACTCATGTCACAAGCTGGTAACTTATGAGTAGGGAGTCTAAGTTTAGCTCAGTTTCTTTATGTGCATATTTCTTTCGCGTTATTCGATTCTGAGCACTTGCAGCGGCGCCGAGCTCCCCCCCCCCACGTTATCTATGCATCGTACACCGAGTTACAACCCTACTCATGGTAAATCAAACTGAGCTAAACGTAGACTGTCTACTCATTAGATAAGGAAAAGGTAGACTGGTAAGAATTACTTAAGTGAAAGTCGAACAGAAACAGCGACGAAGAAAACAATTTGTGAAAGGATATATATATATATATATATACTTGAAAAGAAGTAACGACCGATGCGTACTTGTTAGGAAATAAACAACTATCGGGTATGTCGGTCAATAAAGGGGGCAGATTAGCTCAAAACTCCTTTATTAGTTCAATATTTCGTGTAACATTGCACACTTCATCAGGAACATACTGTAATTAACAAAACAGTTAGAAACCATGTGCTTGAAGTTAGGTTAATTCTACTTACATTGGTGTTTCGTGAAATTGGCAAACAATGTTTAAAATATAGCGTTTATACGTTGTCAAATATACTTAGTTATAACTATTAAAACTTTATTACAGTTGATGATGAAAGATTCATGGTTTAAACAAGTTAAAATTAAATTAAAAAACAACTTCTTAACAGTTCACAGAGAATTAGACGCCATTTGGATTCAAAGTGGAGTTTGCGCATAGGTGTGAAATGTGTGTAAAACATTAAGGTGAGTACAGACATGAAATGTTAAGGTGTCTACAGACATGATTTAAAATTTAACAGAAATTAGACTATTAGTTTTGTGATTTTTGTTTATCTAAAAATAATAAATGTGCGTATATTATACTTAGCTGATTTGTGTCAGAATTAAAATTCATGCACCGATCTATGTTCTTATTTATATGATACATTTCTAAAAATAATCTATTTTTATTATTACTGCTTCTGTCAATCACCTCAGTGGCCTGCCAGTTCATTGCATGATCTTCTTTATGACTATGTTGAGCTATAGCACATCTGTTTCTCAACAGTTCGCAATCACTTTTATGAATTGCAATTCTACTTTTCAGCCATTGTGATGTTTGACCTATGTAACTCCTTTCACAGTCGTTGCAGGGAATTTTATAAATGACATTACTTGCTAAATTAACGTCAGTGTGATCTTTTAGATCAGTAAATAAGTTACCTACCGATTTACTTGCATGTCTCACTATTGTATGATGTTCAGTTTTTAGAATTTTAACTAATTTTTCTGTCAAACCTGTAATTTCAGGGATCTTTTTATAACTTATGTTATTATTGACTTCTTTATCTATTTGATTATCGGGGATGTTAATGTTATAAATCAATTTTTGAAGTAACTGCTTTGGATAACCATTATTCAAAAAAATGTTGTATAATTTGTCTAAATTCTTTTTAATGAAAGATGGATCACATATGTATAGTACTCTATTCTTCATAGTTTTTACCACATTAAGTTTTTGGTTTATAGAATGATTGGAAAAATAGTTCAAATATCTACCCGAAGAAGTCGGTTTCTGATACCAATCCAAAAACAATTTGTTATTGTTAGGATCTCTGATGACCCTAGTGTCAAGGAAGGGGATGGAAAAATTTTCCTCTCTTTCTACGGTGAATTGAATATGTTCGTTGTAGTTGTTGAACACTGCTATAATTTCTTGTATTTTGTCTGTCGGAATACCGCAGATCAAATCATCAACATACTTTTGTATGAAATGTGGTTCGAAGGTTAATTTCTTCAGGCAGTTGTCTAATAGATCATCCAATACCATGAGAGCTAAGATTGGACTTAAGGGTGAACCCATAGGAGTACCAAATGTTTGTTTGTAAAATTGTTCTTGGAAAGTAAAGTAACAGTTATCAAAAATGAAACGGATTATAGAAATAAACAGTTCTTTTGGAATAGAGCAGATATTACTTATGTGTTCCCATTTTTTATCTATTATATTTAACACCAAATCTAAAGGAATATTAGTGAAAAGTGAAACTACATCTAGTGAGATCAATTGATAATTCGGTGGCAATGTTATATCTGAAATAAAGTTCACAAATGACCTAGTGTCAGTAATGTTATACAGAGTGGAAAGTTTAACTGGAATAAATTCTGTAACTTAGAAAATTACCATTTGTAGCAAAATTCTTGGAACAGGTCAATTTTTAATTTTAATGGCGCATATTACAAAGGGACTTCTTTAACTTTTCAATTATTTGGAGAAACAACCCCTAACTTTTTTTTTTTAAATGGAAGGGTATGTTGAGTAATTTTTTTTCTTAAAGCTTGTTCAATTGGTAATACAGCTACGTTTTTATTTTTTAATTTTTCTTTAACAGTAAAAGGAAAAAAAAATTAAAAAAAAAAGATTTTTTTTTTTTACTAAAACCGTTTTTCCCAGTAGATGGATAGGAAGAACAGGACCGATTGAGTGGTCAGCAAGATCTCCAGATCTCACCCCTTTAGACTTTTTATGGGGGGGGTATTTAAAAAGTAAAGTTTATGTGACTAAACCAAACGACATAGCATAACTTCAGGAAAGAAAAATTAAAAAAAAAATAAAAAAATTAAAAAATAAAAACGTAGCTGTATTACCAATTGAACAAGCTTTAAGAAAAAAAATTACTCAACATACCCTTCCATTAAAAAAAAAAAAGTTAGGGGTTGTTTCAGCCCTCCAAATAATTGAAAAGTTAAAGAAGTCCCTTTGTAATATGCGCCATTAAAATTAAAAATTGACCTGTTTCAAGAATTTTGCTACAAATGGTAATTTTCTAAGTTACAGAATTTATTCCAGTTAAACTTTCCACTCTAAGTGTTCTATATTGAAAAGCATTCTTTAAAATATTAGCCATAAATTTTGCTATATTGTATGTAGGTGAATTTATAGATGATACTATAGGTCTTAAGGGTACATCTGTTTTATGAGTCTTGGGTAGACCATAAAACTTAGGTGCTATTGAGTTATAAATAGTTAATTGTTTGAAAGTAGCATCATCTATACATTTCTTGGTTTTTAACTTCTTCACTATGTCATTTGCTTTATTCTGGACAGTTAAAGTAGGATCTCTATTTATTTTGCAATAAGTTGAATTGTCTTGTAGTAATAACAAGGCTTTTTGGGTGTAGTCATTTTTGTTTAAAATTACAGTATTGTTGCTTTTATCTGACTTTGTAACAATCATGTTTGGATGTTCCTTCAGGAAATTCTTAGTTTTGTTGTAAATCGTAGAGTAAGGTGACTTTGTGACATTTTCTGCCTTAAGAGAATTAGTAATAACGTTTGTAACTCTAGCTCTTTGTACATCTTTAATTTGTGGCGGAAATAGTTCAATAATGTTTTCCACGTCAGCTAGAAAATGTCCCAATTTCATCTCTCTTGTTGATACAGGCAAATTGAATTTAGGATCTAATGACAGAAAGTCTTTAATGTCCTCAGGTCACCATTTCGTTGACATAATAAGTCACGTCAGAAAGTAATAACTTACGAGATACGGAAAAGGTAGAGTGTGGTATGAAAAGTTACCAGAATTAGATAAGTGAAGGTCGAATAGAAAACAAAGAAATTGAATAGACAGAGTTGATTAGATCCGCTGGCAACGTGTTTGATGCTTGGCCTATGCAACTATGTGTTGCATACGGGTGCTATGTGAGACAGAGCACGTATGTGATTGTGTTCGGATTAAAAAAAAAGTATATGTGTAGAGGAATAATATCTCACCGCTGCCACCATTTTATTATTTCTTTTACCTTGATGTAATCAAACTTAACTTTGCGCTGACATAACAACTACATCACAAGGTGGTAACTTACGAGATGGGGGAAATGTAGACTGGTAAGAAGAGTTACCAGAATTAGATAAGTGAAGGTCGAACGGAAAACAAAGAAATGAATGGACAGGGATGCAAACGATTTGCAAAAGGATAGAGAAAGAAAAGCATCCCACCGCTGCCACCATTTTATTTGCACCATTGCGTTGACATGACTTGCACCACAAGTGGAAAAATGAACTAGAGTTTTTATTTTTTTAATATTACTATGTAATAAGGACGATTAAATCGGAGGACTCATCGATGTGGTCACCAATGAAGCCAACGGTGAATTGTCCGATGGATTCGTCACCGATGTTTACTATTCGCTATTTTCGTTAATTCTCGACAAACGAATTTACTTTTATTGGTGCGCTTGCGCGTACTTAATTTTTCAATTGTTTAATTTCCCAACCAAAAATGAAAAGGTAGCGTTGTCTTTGACCAACGAAATTATTAGTACTTTGTATCACTTGATTTGTTGCAGATGTTTTTTAATTATTGTCCAGTTATTTAGTCTTGTGAGACGTGGACGCTATTTTATATGAGAGGTACTAATTAATCACTTTCGAGCGCGAACGTGGATGTGAAACTAAAAACTGCAATAATCTAGGTACACTTAATCTCGCTTATTATTATTTTTTTTATATTCTGATCGTGAGAGTTGAACGCATTTAAGCGATGATTATGAAAAAAACAATTAAAGATCGCATCTTCGAAATTTACATAGAAGTTTTTTTTTATGAAATACCCAAATTATTATTGAATATTTGAATTCGCGAGACAATTTTATAGCCTGAATTGATGTGTCGCATCGAGGCTCCAGGATGAGCGCTTTTCGGGTTGATTCCTTTAGCGACGTTGTTCAACTCGTAAAGCGGTCACCCTAGACCCATGATGCGACCCATCAAATCAGACTCAAATTGTCTGACAAACTCAAAAATTTAAACTTATTTAACGCATTCTATTTAAATGATAGCTTTGGTGTAAATTTTGTAGGTGCAATGTTCAATTGTTTCTTGCCACACAGCGTTTAACGAGTAGAAAAGTACTTTCCTATTCAATTTTTTTCTTACATAAAAGTAACTGACATTACGCGCGGACAATCTTGAGTTATTGCAAATTGGAATCACTTATTTTTCTAATATTCTGATCGTGAAAGTTGAAGGCATTTAAGAGATGATTATAAAAAAAAAGACCAATTGAAGATCACATATCGTCGAAGTTACTTTTTTTTAATGAAATACCTAGATTATTATTATACATATATTTGAATTTGCGAGACAATTTTAGCCTGGACTGATGGGTTGCATCATGGGTGGTTTTCGGGTTGATACCTTTAGCGACGTTATTCAACTTGAAAACCGTTCACCCTAGACCCACAGTGCGACCCATCAAATCAGGCTGAAATTCTCTTACGAATTCAAGAATTTAATCATTTTTAACGTATTCTGTTAAAATGAAATCTTTGGTGTAAATTTCGTAGATGCAATGTTCAGTCGTTTCATCACGAGAAGCGGTTAGCGAGTAGAAAAGTACCTTCATATTCAGTTTTTTTTTCTTACATAAAAGTAACTGAGATTAAGGCCCCGTCCTTTCATCTCCAGTTAACTTTATTTGACGGTTTGTTGCCAGAGTAACAATTGAGATCACAATCGTTACTATGGGAATTAATCGCCAGATAAACTTAATTGGAGGTGAAAAGACCGGGTCTAAGCCCGGAAAATCTTAAGTTATCGTAATTTTTAATGGAAAACCCTGTATGTTATTGCAAATTTGAATTCGCCGGACAATTTTAGCCTTAATTGATGTGTCACGTCGTGGATCTAGGTTGAGCGATTTTCGGGTTGATACCTTCAGTGACGTTGTTCAACTCGAAAACCGCTCACCCTAGACCCGCGATGCGAAACATCAATTAAGGCTAAAATTGTCCGGCGAATTCAAATTTGCAATAATATTTAGGATATCCCGTTAAGAATAACATCTTTAGTGTAAATATCATTCAATTGTTTCTTCAAATGTTAATGTACTCCATCCATTAAAAAAAATAAACAGTGAGGAGGAAATCCTCCCCTTGCTTGTATGATTGTTAATTTTCGACAAACGAATTTAATTTTATTGGTGCGCTTGCGCGTACTTAATTTTTCAATTGTTTAATTTCCCGACCAATAGCTCACATGCAAAAGAAAACGGCTTCTTTTTTTGTTCTCTCTCTCTCTCTCTCTTTGTTTTCTCTAAATCTAAATGAATCGAGCGACGTTCGTTTTACAGCTTTGCTCTCGACTTGCTCTTTCATATTATTCGCGTTTATTGAAATTTTCATGTCGATGGATTCATCGGTGAATCAATCGATGAAGTCGTCCATAAATTTCGTCACCGAAGTAGTTCTTCGTTCGTTGAACAAATCGTCGAACAAATTTTGACAACTGTGAAAGGTCAACTGTCAAAAGTATGTCCAGTTATTACATTATTTTTCTATTATTATTTATTCTTTCTATATTTTTCAGAATGAATCGTCCGACTGTCAGTTGTTTTACAACTAGAATGACTTTAAAATTTTATAAGACGTTTGACAACTTGTTTGACAATTAGGTAACGACTTATTCGACATGTTGTTAGATGAGCTCTTTGTAGAAAGATGCCGCAACCGCATTCGTTTCTGATTGGTCAACGAATAACTCATTGTAGTCGCCAAGACAACCACTGAAGCAAACACAAAAAGACTATCTACCACCCGAGAAATAGGACGCAACTATGCTTGTCACTGATTTGAGTTACACTTTTAAATTTTTATGCCTACAAAAAAATACCTACTCGCTTTTCTTTCGGTTTTGTGCATAGTTGATAGATCGGCGTGGTCTGTACAGTCGAAGCAGTAATTTTTCGACGTATTCAAAGGAGACGTGGACCGAAATCGTAAGCTCGTTAATAACCATAGTAACCTGAAAATTTTATATCACGTTTGACGACTTAATTGACAAGTTGTTTGATGAGTTTTTTTTTAAGAAGAAATTGGTCCGCGTTGCTTTTTTTTAAATGTAACGCAAGGTATACTTTGAACGAATGAAATTTCGTCTTGCGGATGTCGAATGTCCCGGTTACCTAAAATTCCTCCAAGCGGTCGCGGTACACAAAGCGTCCTCTTGAACTTGTGTTAACAAAACACACGCGGACAACAGTACTTTACGAGCACGTGTAAGTGTTGCTAATGAAATCCATTGTAACGCCCATGTAAACTAATTAAGGACGCCGAACAAACACACGGGGAGTTCTAGTAGACCCCCCCGCCCCCAAACCGAAAGTCAACAAGACGGAATGTGCTGCTACTATTACATCTTCGGAGGTGTAATATTTGATGGATTCCGATTCGATTCCGTTATAGCGTAACAGTAAATATAGACGCGACGCGACACGTCGCCGTTGAATTCGGAATTTTCTTTTTTTATAAATTGTGATTATGATTGCGCAAGCCGAATACGACGCGACGTGTGTCAATGGGGAGCACATTTTGGGTGAATGACAAATGGATGAACGATAAATGGGTGAAGTCATTTGGGTGAACGACATTTGGGTGCAAGCGACAAATAGGTGAATGCGACATTTGGGTGAATGGGACATTTGACCGGCATTTAGGTGAACGACATTTGGGTGAACGACATTTGGGTGAATGCGACATTTGGGTGAACGACAATTGGGTGAATGACATTTAGGTGGACGACAATTAGGTGAATGATATTTAGGTGAACGACAGTTGGGCGAACGACAATTGGGTGAACGACATCTGGGTGAACGACAATTTCGGATAAACAATAAGTCTGTTTATATGAAATATGAAAGATCTGTTATTTCATTTAATTATAGTTGCATACTTTCAACAAAATAATACCTACATAGTTATTTATTATACTAGGCGCCGAGGTATCAATCTGCTAATAAATTTATTTGATGAATAACTTTACCAATCACCATGGACACTATTCATAAAATTCGAGTTATTTGCCAAATAAATAACGTTATTAGGTACAGCCAACTTTAAAAGTAATGAACTAGTGAAATGGGCTAGGCGGTCGCCCGACCGACAATTTTCCTGTTAGAGCATAACTTTAAACTTCGCTTTATTAACTAAACGTAGTTTGAAAATTAAAAGGGATAAAAAATGTACTCCAAGGGTACGCCACTGTAAGAATGAACGAATTGCTTTAAAATATGGCATATTTTTGATACGAAATGACATGTTCGAGCAGGCATTTATTTGTCAAGTGACGTATAGTTAGGGTAAACATTTTTATCTTTTTTTTAATTTTCCAAACTACGTTTGGTTCAAAAAATTTCTCATGTGACAAATTTAAAATTTCTATGTAGATTTATATACTTATTTTACATGTGAAAAATATCGCCTTTTAAAATTCGTAATAAAAATGGGGATTTCGATGTTTCGTCGGCGGCTTTTATAAGACTGAAAAATGTCGCTCTCTCCTAAATGACGTTCACCCAAACATCGTTCATCCAATTGTCGTTCACCCAAACGTCGTTCACCTAAATGTCGTTCACCCAATTGTCGTTCACCCAAATGTCGCATTCATCCAATTGTCGTTCACCCAACTGTCGTTCACCCAAATGTCGTTCACCCAAATGTCGTTTACCTAAATGTCGTTCACCGAAATGTCGGTCATCCAAATGTCGCATTCACCCAATTGCCGTTCACCCAAATGTCGCATTCACCCAATTGCCGTTCACCCAAATGTCGCATTCACCTATTTGTCCCTCTCCTTTTCCTTTTGCTTTGGCTTCCCATATCCTCTCTTTGCTTCGTTATAAGTCTTTCCCTTTTTTCGTCAAAACTACATTGTCCCAGACCGCCTTAGGTCTTCCTTTCTATTTTCTTCAAAGTTATTTTGGCCTTCCTCATCCTTTCTTTTATGTATAGTCATTTAAGGAAGCGTTACTTCAGTTTCTATACCATCAGAAATCTCAGGTGGGGGAATTGGAGCTTTCCTTTTACATTACTTTTACCTTTTGTTTACTGATGCGTCTGGTCCAAGGCACCTCGATAGTTCGAGGTTGAATTATCGTAACAACTTAAAAATTTGCACGTTTTAATTTGAGGCCTTAATGGCGGCACGCTGCGGTTGGAGCTATCATTTTGCTTGGTTTAAAAAAAAAAAAATAAATTAAATTTGGTATTAAATACGTTGATGTTAATCGAGAACTTTCTTATTTCAGAAATGGGCAGTGAGCTGAGCTAAGATGGCGGCAACGGATGGACAGATAACAGTCGCAGCCGCCAGATGGGCCGACGAGGGCAGCTACCTCCGCGAGTTTGTTGCAAAGCATCGACTACCTGCGGTCGTGAAAATAATTAAAGGGCAATATGGCGGGCTCGGCGTGCCGACCTTGCCCAGCCCCGGGCTTCAATCAACCGCCCTCCTGGTTTCGGCGGGGAAACGGCAGAAGATCGTTGCGCAAGCGGTCAAAATCAAAGAGGGCCGACGCTTGGTCTGCGTCGGGCCCAGACTGGCCATACCAGATACCTATCCGGGCTTCTTCGAACTCCTCAGCGAGGAAGGGAGGGCCGTGAGGTGCATCGAGAGCGTGGCGGAATTGGCGAGACGAAGGCCGGAGGAAGGATGTCTCGTCCGCGAGACGATTCGCGGTGTTCAAGCTAAGACTGATCTCGACGGTTCTGTGATTCCAGAAGGGGCGAGGACGATACCCGCGGGTGAAATACTAGTCCCTTCCGGCGAGGCCGCCATTTCCGGTTCGAAAGGTCGATACCTCAAATGCGTAGATTCGAAAGGCGACACCATCTTGTTGGGGTTGGAGCAGAGGGGAAAGTTCTCGGCGTTAGCCAGAGAAGACAACATAAGCGGCGTACACACGGCCAAGAACCTCCTCAGTAAGCGAATGCCCATCACTGTTAGATTGGTGCACGGAACCGCCCCCAGAGGTCTCAAGAGCCCCAGTCATTTTGTGCCAGAACTTAGATTAATGTCGATATTCGAAGAGGAACACATCTTCGCGCTTCCTTTGCAGAAGGAAGCGCAGAGTGTTACGGCTCTACCACTGGCCGCCCCTTTGAAATTGCTGCGCACAAGGAACGAAGAGCAATTGCGGGGGATGGTCGAGTTCAATCGATTAGTCGATAAGTGCACTAGATTGGCGGGCGACGTGGCCGATCGCATCCAAGTCCTAGACGGTAAATTAGGCGACTGTAAAAAACAATCGAACCAACCCCTCGACCCAAAGAACGGCTTCCTGTTGCGGAGGAGCGCCTCGTCCGATTCAGCCAACTACCGCACCAAACACTCCCACCACCGCAAGGACGAGAACAGGCTGCCCGTGCACTCGAAAGACTACGAGGAGATCGATCAGATCTACGATTACGTGCGCGGCTTCGCCCCGCTCCCGAAGAACATACGTTCCCCGTTTTCGGACCCGTCGCCCTCCTTGACCTCGCACAGTTCCGCCCCGATCGCAGATCCCACCACCAAACCCGAACCGCCCCCCATCGAGACCATCCCGACGAAGAAGCTGCAGGCGGAGAAGCGCAACCGAAAGGGCACGTCCTCGACGATACGCGAGAACCCCCCGAAAGTGTACATGCACGCCGAGAAGACCCCCCCGGGACTCCCCAAGTTGTACGTAAAAAACGGACACTCGCAGAGGAGTCGGCTTTTTCGTCAAAAAAGCGCCTCCCCAATGAAAGAAACCCCCCCAAGCCCCATGTCTAAGTCAGGATCGCCGATCTTCAACATACGCTACAAATCCCTGAACAATCTGCAGCAGGCCATGGAACTCGACGGCACCCTGAACTCGAGCAATTCCGGCGGGCGAGCTTCCGGTGATTCCGGGGGCGGCACGAAGCAGCCGGAGAAACGGTCGCGGAAGCTATCGCGACCTCGCAGCTTGAACAACCTGGTCTGGGAGATCCGCGAACACCCGGACATCTCGCTGGCGGACAAACCACCGAAGAAAATGGAACCGCCGGCCGCCATAATCTACAAGAAGCATTCGAAGTTCGCCATCAACCAGAGTCAGCGGCGTGGGGCGCTCTATTTGTAATGGGGGGCCCGGAGTTGCGAGCGCTTAGAAGCTGTTTGTGATTGATTACGTGTAGCTACTGTTAGCGACAACGACTCTCCAGTTGTATGTAATCTTAAGACTTTGTGATTCGTTTAGGTTAAGTGAGTTTTAATTTAATTTTGGACGGTCCGCACGTCGTCGGGTCGCTTAAGGAAGTTACCGGTTCGAAAACCCTCATGAAAATAATCTCTTGAAATTGGCAAATTAAAATTTTTCCAAGACCACGACCCAGTAGTCGGGAACACCACCGTATTGCGGGTAGTAGTCGGGAACACCACCGTATTGCGGGTAGTAGTCGGGAACACCCCCACAAGCTGGAATTACCACCAATACGGTGATGTTCCCTACTACTGCCACCAATACGGTGGTGTTCCCGACTATTGCATCACAAACATCAAGCAAAGTTTCTCTTTTACCTAAAAGATGACGCTCAGAACACATCGCTCTTTGTAATTTTAACAAAATTCACCATTCATTTGCATGTGTTGTACAAGCACGGAATTTTCTAAATGTTTCGAGCTGTCCAAAACGAGCTCAATTTAGAAAATTTTGTTTCGCTTGAAATGTTTCTGTTTTCACTTCATTGTTATATTCAGTAACGATACGTAAGGGAGGGGGGTCGTGAAAGGGGGAAGAGGTTCACTTTAAAAAAATCAGTTTTTTTAATATATTTTTTTCATTTTTTTTTCTGTAATGAGTTTGTCGAAATCGTTTATAAAATTGGATGGAGTTGTTATTACGGTTCAACAACTGATGGCGCTCGTAGAGTTTCTGTTTTAAAATGCCGCGAATTATTAACCAGGAGATGGCGCTTCAAGTCGACTTTGCGATCATTTGATGAGAGCCTGACCTCCACGTTATTTTAAATTGTTTACATAAACAATTTTACAGTAATTTTTTTGTATTTTGCGCTGGTGAACAACTTGTAAGTTTCATTTTTCTTTCGATGAATTTTCTCTTTTCCAACAGGGATTCTGTTTTCTCCGCCCCCTCCCCCGTCATGCTCTCAATACCGGCAGTCATTTGTTTCCTTGTTCTTTTTTTAAATTTATTTTTAGAATTCTTGGTAGTTCTTGGCACCAGTTGTGAGTTTATTTAATTATATTCAATAACGATACGTGAGGGGGATGAAAGGGGGGAAGAGGTTTACTTAAAAAATTCAAGGTTTTTTTTATATATTTTTGAATTTCAATTTTCCTCTGGCCCCTCCTCAATTCGATAGTAATTATTCTCATCATTTATTAATATTATTATTATAATTTTTTGGCCTGGCAAAGAATTCTTTTGTTTTTCAATTTATCTATAGGAATTAAATTCCAAAGCTTTAGAATGTTTTTTAATTTAATTTTTCAAGCAAATGAATTTATGAACGTACCTACATGAATCGATTTTTTTTTTAAATTTAATTTCTCTAATAGCGAAAAGGCTATCGTTTTGTTGCCTGAGAGATTAGCAATAAGCTGAGATGGCCTAGGCAACCCTATTACTTTTTGCGATCGTAATTTCCTGAAGCCTGGGGAACACGTGCACGTTTTCAGCGCTAGCTTTATTTAGAAATTTTTTTACGTAACAACGCCGGCAATAATTCCTTTGACAAAAACGGGTATTACGCGATATATCAAAACGATTTTTCAAGCACACGTAATAGCCAATGTGTTTATGAAGTGCGATAATGAACACGTATATATACCGTTACAAAAAAATTCATATGTGCAAGTATGCCGAAGTGAGTTGTTTAACCTTCAGCTTTGAAATTCTTTTCCGCAATCAAAACAGGAAAAAAAAAGCGGCACATAACTCGAGAGTTAATTACATGCAAAGTTATTATTAAAAAAAAATTGTTTTATTTTTATTATATACATATGTATAGGTACAATTTCCATTATTATATTTTGTTTATGCTAATCTCTCTTTCGGTTCATTCACACAAAAGTTTGCTCGATTTTAATTTAGCTTTGAACCTTTTTACTTGTCATTTTTATTTTTGTTTTTCTCGTTTTCTTGTTTTTCCTTCTGATCGATTGTCTTTTGTTTTCTCGTTTTTCCTTTGGTTCTTAATTTGAACTGTTGTTGAAAAAATTTTTTTTATTCGGTCGTCTTTTCTTCTGTCGCTATCAAAAACATCTTTCGTTGATCGGTCACCTTTTGTTTTCTTCTACGGGTAATCACCTTTTGTTTTCATTCATCATTGTGCTTGGCTTTTCTTTTAATTTTTATTTTATTTATATATATAACTAGACGTACAGTACATCGTACACAGTGGTCTAATATACAAACTTAAACATTAAATAAACAACTAATACGTTTTATAATATTAATAATACTTAAAATTTGCATTTTCAAAATTACGTCCTAACTTTTATTTTCTTTGCACAATTTTCAATTAATTTTTTCAAATTTGTTCCACTTAAATTATTCCAATCTTGAATTGTTTTCGGAAAAAAGAAAATTTATGAATGTTAGTTTTCGAAAATGGAATTTTATAGATGAATTTATGATTTTTTCTAGTGCTTTCCTTTTTTTCTATTTTTATTGGATGCGTTTTGTTTTTTCTTGATTAGTCCTTTTTTGTTTCTGTTTTTTCTCCTCCTTGGTTAATTGCTTTTGTTTTGTTTCTCTCTATTGTTTCGACGCCTTCTTATTTACAAAAATTGGGGAAGATTTAAAAAAAATGTTGAATTTCGAGAACGAGGCATCGCAAAGGTCAAATCTCTTGGATTTTTTTTTGTGACGATTGTTTTTTATTTTTCTTATTCTTCTTTCATTTTTATTTTAGCCACTTTCTGGGGATTGTCTTTTTTTTACATCTTGGGTCTATGTTTCTTTAATCTTTCCTAAATTTTTTGTTTTTTATTTTATTTTCTTAACTTGATTGTGAAGCTCTTTTACTTTCGATTTTTTCTGTTTCTTCCTTCCCCTTTTCACGTCGCATTCGGTTCGATTTATATTTGTTTCTTCTTGCCCTTCTGGCGTGCATTTGTTCTCTTTCGTAATGCGTTTCTATCGATCTTCTATTGTTTTTTTTTTAGTGTTACTTTACGAAACATTATTTTTTTAGTTTTCTACAAATCTTGAAATTCTTTCTGGTGTAAGACTCGTTTTGTTTTGTTTTTTTCGTCATGTTTCTTCAATTTTTAATTTTTTCTTTTAAGTACTTACCTTTTTGTAGTATTCATTCCTTCCTGAATTTTATGTATTTGTTTTTTAATTTGTGACCTGTTTTGGTTTTCGATTCTTTTTGTTTTCTATTTTAGCTTTTACGTCGCATTTAATTTTCATTTGTTTCTCCTTATCTTTGGAGCGCGAATTTATTTAGCCTTTTTCGAATTCCGTTTCTATCGACCTTCCATTGTTTTCTACCGTTACTTTACGGTAGATTATTTTTCTAGTTTTATAAACGTTCTCTCCGGTGTGACTAAAACACTTTCTCGTTTGTTTTGTTTTCTACAAATTTCATTAATTTCTCTTCGTCACGTTTCTCCAATTTTTGTTTAATTTTTCTTGCAATTTTTTATTTCTATTTTGATGCTTTTTTCTTTTACTTACTTTTTTGCGACATTCCTTCCTGAATTTTAATTGTTCTTTTTTGTTTTCGATTTTTTTAATTTTCTCTTTCCCTATCATGTCGCATATATCGAATTATGAATTTTATTAAATCCCAGCGAAAATACATACGTGTAAAAAACGTTGTAGAATAACACGTAACCAAACGTTGAATTCATATGTTATTGTTATGTTGAAACAACGAAACAATGTCGCAGCAATCAATTTCTTTTAAACGTATCTGTCCACGTGTAAAAAACGTTGTAGAATAACAATTAATCAACGTTGAATTCGTGTGTTATTGATACGTTTTAACAACACTCGAATCAAGTTCTTTTAAACGTCTTTGTTCACGGTATTTCAAAGTTAAATCCCAGTGCACACATACGTATAGAAAACGTTGTAGAATAACATCAAACAAACGTGGAATTCGTGTGTTATGGTTACGTTGAAACAACGAAAAAATGTCGCGGCAATGTCCACGTGTAACGTTTAATCAGACAATTACGACGTGTATTAAAGCTGGGAGTCTAAATAATTAGACTGAACAAACATGGCTAATGGTGGAATTCGAACCCACGCCGCCGAGTGACACGACTTTCCAAGTCGGCTAGACTAGACCGCTAAGCCACTTGGAGACAATAGTTCCGTATGCTGTATCGCTTCCGTGACTGATTCGTAAAGCGGGCAGAGGCAGTGGTAATAAAGCCGAACCGGGGACTTTAACTTACAATAGCTACGCGCCGCCCTCACTCATTCAATTTCCGAATTCCTTACCACCTACAGTTTCCTTCTAACATCCATATTACCAGAGCAT
>OY284484.1:296448-445448 GCA_958336345.1 Dorcus parallelipipedus
AAAAAAAGAGGCGTGAGATGTACTCAAACCTCTTACATTCATGAACTGTGCCTAAAGCTTGGTTCGCAGCTTTCCATTTAAATGTCGCAACGATCCACTAATAGCAATCATGCATCATGCCAATAAAAGTGAGCTGTGGTTGGTTAAAATATTACCAGAAACATATAAGTGGATAGCTGTGATATACAGTAGCAGACAATAAAATCCCGGCAAGAATTTGACAAGTCGTTCATATTTAGACAAATTTGGTAAATCAGGCTTTTATTGACGTTATACTTCTGTCAAAATTAAACGTCAGAATTGCTGAACAATTTAAGTAGCGACATCCTGCGATCGTTTTTTGACCTGACATTGCATTAGGATTGACAAATTGAAGTCAGTTTGCTACATAATAAGTCGTAATTACTAGTAACATCAAGAATGTGAGAGTGAGGTTTATATTGTACAAATGGTGTGCCCGGATTTTATTCTATGCTACTGTACAAGTACCCACAGAGTGAGGCAATTTCATGTGACTCAGAATTTTAAGTTGGAACATTGCATTGTTAGTATCAAGATATTGATCATTATGATGAATATTTATGATAATTATGATGACATTTTAATCAGTGCTATGTAATTTAGTCTTTGGAAAGACAGCTAGGAGTGATTTCAAAAAAAAAAAAAAAATGTAAACACAACCTTCCATCCAGCGACCTTTTGGTTAACAACCCTGTTCAGTTGAAGTTACTCACCCTGAATGTGCATCTGGTGTTGCACTACAACTTGAAACAATTTCTACCACTAAGCGACTACAAATGATTGAGATTTATTTTATTATACTGGCAGCACTTTTCAAAATTTATGTCTTATAGTGGATTTTCAAATTCAAAGTTTATGTCAAATTGTTAACTTCAAATACATAATAAATTCATTCAAAGTTTGAATTTTAAATGAACAGAATTTCGCCTTACTGAAAAACTATTTACATATAATTAAAAATTAAAATACAGAATATAATGTAATGCAGAAAAAAAAGTTAATTTTACCCCCTTACAGTTATTTTTTAAATATTATATATGAAGTAGTGCTTCGTGTTATTTTATAACCAGACGTCGAACATTTCGGAGCCATGGCAACGCTCCGAAATGTCCGCAGTCTGTTTATAACGTTTTATAATTTATTATTGGACTGTTAATCATGGAAATATTAGAAATGTGAAAGCACTAATAACTAAATTCTTATTAAAAAAAACTACTGTTATAAACAAAGGACGGTTAGTTAAAATATCATTCGAGTTTAGGTCGAGATATCCATCTCCTATTAAAGTTATTCGACGAAAAACTTGATTTTTCTGAATTGTTGATTGATTTTTTATGAATTGGTTCCATGGTAGTTATTCGTTTAATAACTATTAGCCAATTTATTAAGAGGTGGATATCTCCGCCCTTAGAAAAATAAAGACTGTAAAATAGTTTTTATGCAAAAAATATCATTAAAAATATAGAAGCAATTAAATCTCTCACAAAGAAAAAGAAGGCGATTGTTTAAAATAAACGATAAATAGATAGGTGGTTATAAAAGACGACCCTCTAGAATATGATTTGAATTTTAAACAAAACAAAATAGCGCGACATTAAAATAACATAATACAGGGCTTCTATAAATGATTCTAACATCAAAGTAGGCATTGAATATTGCTTTGGATATTCCACCTCCTTTTGAATGTGTAGGGCACTTTTCAGAATTAACCGGTTACTCCACCGGTAGACATTTAAACATTCTAGCTATTATATATTATATATATATATATATATATGTAATTCGTAGGGAAGTAATGCCGTACTTGTTAGGTAAACCAATTCTTAAATTATTTTTATTAACGGGGATTAACGGCTATTGTAAATAAAATATATTTTGTTGTTGGTCAATATTTCGTAATGTTTTTATTACTTCATCAGGACCAAAAATTGCTACAATAATAAATTACATTATATACTTATTAAAATTTAAACTAATTATTTACTTACTGAAGGTGAAAATAATTTATTTCTCCTTTCTTATTTGAAAATGTATTAGAAATTGAGAATTTTGAAGTTGATGTTTGAAAAAATTATTTATTTATAAAAATATTTAAATAACAAAAGGACGCTAGATGGCCTGACTTATTAGATTGAAATAAATATTGTTTAGTCCGTCGGTGTCAGATCTAAAATTGACAGTTACGTCATTATGTTTTTGAATACAAGACATTTCAAGAAAAATTCTGGTTTTATAAGAAGGTTCTTTTTCTAAAATTTTAACGTTATCAAAATTAAATCGATGGTCCTCATCGATTGTATGAATGGCTAATGCACAAGATCTTTTTCCAATCCTACAATCACTTTTATGTTGTGTAAGTCTGTTCTTGAGCCATTGGCTTGTTTGACCTATATAACATTTGGTAGAGGTATCACAATTAATTTTATACACAACATTAGAGTTAAGCAAGAGAGGAGTTGGATTTTTTAAACTAGTATAAATTTGTTTAATAGTTATAGGATTGTAATAAGCTATTTTGATTGGAATTGTCTTTAATAAAGAAGTTATTCTTGGAGTAATATTTTTGATAAAAGGTAATTTACTATATATTAAATTTGATGTTAAAGTATTATTTCTTTCATGTGTCACGTCAGGATTACGTATGTCAAAAATTATCTTTTTTACAAGATGTTGTGGATAGCCATTGTTAACAAAAATATCTACTAATTTATTAAGATTTGTCTCTATTAATGATTCATGACATATTCTATTAATGCGATTTCTCATGGCAAGGATGGTATTTAATTTATGTTTGAGACAATGGTTTGAAAAGAAGTTAATGAATCTTCCTGAAAAAGTCGGTTTTTGATACCAGTCTAAGATGATGGTGTTATTTGGCATTCTTATTAATCTGGTATCTAAAAATGGAATTGAATTATTATTTTCAGTTTCAATAGTAAATTGAATTTTATCATTGAAGTTATTAAAAATATTTAAGATTTCATTAATTTTTTCAGAAGGAACAGAACAAATCAAATCGTCAACATATTTATATATGAAAGGAAGTTGGAAAGATAGTTTTGGTATGCATTTATCAAGTATAAAATCCATAACAATTTGTGCGACTATGGGGCTTAAAGGTGAACCCATAGGAGTACCTTGTATCTGTAGGTAAATCTTATTTTGAAATGTAAAATAGCAATTATTAAAAATAAATTCGATGATATTAAGAAATTCATTCTTAGGAATATTGCAATCAATTTTAATATCATTCCAGCTGCTAGAAATAATATCAACAGCTAATTCCATAGGAATATTAGTAAAAAGAGACACTACATCTAAGGAGATGAGTTGGTAATCTTCTGGAAGAATGACATTTTTTATTTTTTCAGCAAAGGTGAATGAATCCTTAATATTGTATTCATATTTGTTTGCCAAACTAGTGGTTAAAATGTTTGATATGAATTTTGCAAGATTGTAAGTTGGAGAGTTGATGCAAGATACTATCGGTCGAAGAGGAGCATTGTTTTTATGGATTTTAGGTAAACCGTAATATTTAGGTAAAACTGAATTGTTGATGATTAATTTGTCTCGTGTATTTTTATCAATAAAATTTTTTGAAAATAATTTTTTAACTAAGTTGTTATTTTTTTGTTGTAAGCTAAATAAAGGATCTCCATTAACTTCTTTATAAACTATGTTATCATTCAGTAAATCAAAGGATTTATTAATGTAATCAGTTTTTGATATGAGAACACAAATGAATTTTGCGACATAGCATTGAGTGCAGTAGAACTTCCGGTTTCGCCGGAAGTGATGTCAACTTTTGTATTATAAATGGAGTACCTTACCTATATATTTTTACATATTTGGAATAGAGCATAATTTATTGAGGTTTACGACCCCTCTGTTTTAAACTATTTTCAAGGAAATTATGAAGTATTTAGTATCAGAGTATTCAACAAGAAAAAATTCTGTTGAACTAGACTAAGAAACACATCAGTTTCTATTAAAAGATGGGCTACGACCTAATGAAAATTTCAAATGTTACAAAAATTTCAAACTTCAATTAATTTCAAAATCAAAATATAATCAACGCAGTGATTTTCTCGAATTAGGGGAAAGTGGGGTAGGTTCGGACATGTAATTTCGAAAATTAATATTCCAAAGTTAAGAGAAAATTCAGGTTTTAATTCGAGTCCTACTGATACCTTAGTCTATTTCCAATATTTTGGGCTTATCTTAAACAAAAAAATACAGTAGTTTTTGTTCAGTTATATTTTCCCGTAAAAGAAGGTTTATTGAATGTTGTAACCATAAATATTGACATGAAATTTGCAAATTGAAGGCATCTTTGAAATTCCTGGCCTTGACTTTGGATTAGGTAATTTTGAGACTATAGGCGCCATGCACGTATTTGCGTTCAGCGCCGCCTGACGTGGTAATTTGTGTATTAGTGATATGAAAATATTTCTTGAGACTCATTGCATGGAAATAATATCACTCTTATGACAATTTACGATTGTAGTACATAATACTTGAGCTTCCAGGTATTGAAATACATTACAATATTTAAGTTCAAATGTACACTATGTGATATTTAAGCTATTTAGCAATACTGTACATTATAGGAATTGGTTCAATTGGAGATACACAAACACATAAATAAAGCAAACTTATGTATCACGACTAGTGAAAACCATGTGGCCACTAGCCCTCTTTATTGCCAACTGCTACAACCAAAACTACTAAATCTTTTACAAGTAGTGTTATGACACACTAATAATTTGAAACAACTCGTATTTTCATACCACTAATGCACAATTTGTTCATTGGTGGCGCTGACTTCGCATGTGCATGGTTCCTATATCTTCACTGGAAACATTCGAAATGTCTTGCAAGTCCCGGAATCGGAACCCGCTTTTAAAATTTCTCAAGAAATCCACGACGTAATCGTCTTTATTGCAAAATTCTACTTTACCGATAAAATAAAGTATTTTTTATTGTTAGGAAACTGATTTGTCCGAACTGGCCCCACGTAGCAAAAATACATAAATGACAAAATATTACTTTGCACACAGTTTGAATCTACTATTTTGTGTGATCATACATCGTATCCAAGTCTGAGGTAAATAGTATGAATATTACCTCAGAATTGTTCGCAAGCCATTAAAGCTTACGATTTCTGCAGTAAAAGTTATAAGAGGAACTTTTGAATTTTCTCAAATAATTGGATTGTATGTGATCCAAGTTGTTCAACTATAATGGACCACGACACTACTACTGTAGTAGGATACGTATTCTCGAAATGTCCAATTTTGTAGCACTCTATGTTGTCCGGAGGTACCCCAATTTACCCTACTTGGTCGCAGCCGATTCTAGATTGGAAAACAATTTTTTTTTTCATCTGGTGATACATTTTCGGACTCGCAATGATCTGCAAATTCCAAACATGTAAAAATATACCTATAGGGTCTTCTATTTAAAATATAAACAAATTAACATCACTTCAACCGGAAGACCTACTGTGCTCAATAGTATGTCGGAATGTTCATTTCTTGATTTAATTTATCCTTTCCAAATTTCATATAAGTCGATTAAAAAATAAGAATTTTAGAAAGATGAATACATGGCGTGGGACACCTGGTGTTGTGGAGTAAAAACTATTATCATTTTTGTGTAAAAATGATGTGAATAAAGAGGCTTTCGGGACAATTGGAAATCTCGGTAGATTAAAAAAATCATCTTTCAGTGTGAATTTGTAAGCTCCTAATATTTATTTGGAGCTTACAAATTCAGGAACGTTCTAGCAAAGCAGGACATATCCATCTTTGATTGAACACCAATATTACATTTAAGAGGTATAATTTGTCAAGTTTTTATTGAATACACTAATTTTCTAAGCATTTAAAATAGCCCATGGTCAATTTGAATTGCTTACATCTACGTACATATTTTATTGAAACCACTTAATTCTTGACTATTGACCACTAAAATTCCATTTTTTCGTATAAAATGCACATGTCATGTTTTCTAGAACGCTCCTCAAATTAATACAAATGTTTTCTGCTATATTCGAGTAACTACTACAATTTTTATATGACAATAAAGTGTAAATTTATTTGAGGTTTACAAATTCAAATTTGACAACTACTTTTTCTTTTTTAATCTAAGGATACTTCCAATCGACACAGATATTTATTTTATTGTTATGCAAAAATGATGATAGTTTACCTCACTGTAACAGAAAACATTTGAAATAAACGTTTCACGCGATGATTTTTAAGCTGTGCGTTAAAAAATTATAAACAAATTGTTCTACACAATTTCATTGAACAAGAGTCCAGTTTAATTAAAAACGTATAATTCTCTCATGTTAGAAATTTTATTGTAAAGTAGAGTTCTGCTATGTTGCCAGATTGTCGGATCTCACTTAGGTTAGAAACTATGTACGTGTATACTTGGCTCACATGCGCCCTCTGCATAATTAATTGTGAACTACTGGTGTATAAAACTGCAAAGAAATCGGCAAAACGAGATCCGGGATAAAATTTGAATTTGAGCTCTTTAGTACCAACAAAGTCGGTTATGACCCGATATACACGCTAAGAAAGGTGAAATCCGATTTCGGATCTCGCCTTTCCAAAAGGATCTCATCTTGTCCAACTTTTATCGTGAAATGATCTCAGGTTTCCTCTTTTTAAATCTATATATATATATACATATTTTCCTAACAAAGTGACACCCTGCACAATGAATGTAAATTTGGCACCCAATTTATACACTGTAGAGAAATGCTATGTAAAGTGGCACCTATACACAAAATACCAAAATAGCACCCGTCTATATACAAGTTTTATGACAGCAATTGTTGTACTGACACCATCCATGGTTGCCATTTTACTAAGTGCCATATTGTCATTTCTTATAAACGTATGGTTATATTGAGTGATTTTTAAACTTTTTTGCCTCTTGATTTTCAAAAAGCATATGAAAAATAAGTATTCTTAAGATTTTAAGATTGTGTAACAATGGGCGCATTCGACGGGAAAAATTGAATACTGACCAGTTTAACCGTTAACTTACCCCTGCCTATGTTAACCTTAAATATTACTATTAATACGTAACTAGTATTAATCTATTGGTTTTGAGTGTAATAGTTCTATAAATATGAATAATGGTAAATTATAGATTATTTATATAATGATGACAATGCAAAATTATGAACATTATTTGTTTAATGACAGGTTAGTTCACGGTTAGTTCAACTGGTAACTCTAAATTATGCTCACACCACTTTTTTGATAGCGCTGAGGAACTCAGCCTACAAGTTATGCGCTGAGTAAATATCTCAGCGGCTTTCTTTCATACGGTCTGTCAGCTTGTCCGTTCAGGGAAATTGCTTACTTGGCCTCTCAGCCGCTGAGCGTCCCTGAATGCGCCCATTGATACCACAGTAAAAATTTGAATGGCATGTCGTAACTTTACTAGTGTCAATGTAATACAATCTCAAAGACTTATTTTTCAATTAAGGTAAGACAGGTTATTTGAATTTATTTGAAAGCGTTGACAAAAAAGTTTAGAAATAGTGAGAACTAGTGAAACTTTTAGGAAGAAATTGGAGTAAATGCGTAAAAAATTGATGAAAAAAATTCTCTGTAAATACCTAATTCGATTTATTGGTTGTGTTTAAACACTGAAATGTACGCCCACAATTGGATCATTCTTCTTTTGTGTTAGGGTGAGTAATTGTCATATCACTTCTTTTTATTTATTTATGTTACATTTTTTGTTACAGCAGGACGAGCAATTTTCGCACCAATTGCCGTCTGGACCAAAATGCGGAAATATATGCACGCTTACTAAAGAGTATATTGAAGAAAATTAATTATATTTAAACAAGTAAATAAAGCCAATTTAATTTTTCATTTATTAAATCAAAATTTTCGTTACAGTTAAACAACCTAACCCATAAGTTTATTTTAAGACAAAAGAAAAATGTTCGCATCTGATCCTCCTTGCTCTAGATCAAAGTCTGGATTTAGTTACTTTAATTAAGGTAGATTCTTGTATGATGAAAATGGAGTAACATTTTTTTTTAATGGACACAACAATCGCTCGACGTTTCACTCCTTACGACGCTCTCAACCGATAGTGAAACGTTAAGCGATTGTACGAATTTAAAGCGTCCGTTAAAAGAATTTGTTATATTATTAATTACAGTTATAATTTCTTCATAATTTTACAATGAGAAGAAACTTTTTTGTTTTTCAATCTAGGAAGCTTTGAATCGCGAATTTTCCTTCTAATGCAATCAAGCAATTCGAGAAAATCACTATTTTGATTGTATTTTTATTTTTAACACTTTTACGGCATTTCAAATTTTGATTAGGTCGTAACTCATTTTTTTTAATGGAACCTCATGTGCTTCTTAGCTTAGTTCGACGGAATATTTTTTTCTGAGTACGCTGATACCAAATACTTCATACCTTCTTTGAAAGTCATTTAAAACAAAATATGGTTTATTGAGGTTTTATGCCCGCTCTGTTTTAAATAACTTTCAAAGAAGGTATGAAGTATTTGGTATCAGCGTACTCAGAAAAAAATATTCCGTCGAACCAAGCTAAGAAGCACATGAGGTTCCATTAAAAAAAATGAGTTACGACCTAATCAAAATTTGAAATGCCGTAAAAGTGTTAAAAATAAAAATACCATCAAAATAGTGATTTTCTAGAATTGCTTGATCGTATTAGAAGGAAAATACGCAATTCAAAGCTTACTAGATTGAAAAACAAAGTTTTTTTTTTTCGTTGTCATGGAAACCAAAATTACCAAATGATACTTATTCGGACTCACAATGATCTGCAGATTCCAAATATGAAAATATACAGAGTGTTCCGTATAAAATAAGAAAGTTGACGTCACTTCCGGTGAAACCGGAAGTCATACGGTGCTCAATGGTATGTTGAAAAATGCGCCTTTCTGCTTAATTTTTATTTTCCAAATTTCATTGAAGTCGGTTAAAAAATAGAAGTTCTGGAAGGGTGAGTATATGGCGTGGGACACCCGGTATAGTATTACATTCATTAAATGTAAATTTACTGTAAACTTCAAATAAAAGATGGATCATTATTACGTGTCTTTTTTTCTATAAAACTTACTTTTTTCAAAACACTGCTAAAAAGAAACTATTTTTATAATTTTATGAAACAAATTTGCAATTAGCATTTTTTATTGTACAGGGATTTTGTTTATATTTTGAACGGTACCTACACATTTTATTATTAGACATACAAAAAAATGTTAAATAAGAAAGTTTTAGGGATTTGCCTGACCCGTCAGAATTTATTAAAAAAAGAAACAAATGACGATTGGACACCTAACAAATGAGTATCAACTTTAGTTAAACTAATTAAAAGTCAAAACATTAAAACATCTAAGATAAATTAACATATTATATGAAATAAATTAATAAAAATACAGGGTGATCAAAGTTACTGCCGCACTATTGCTACCTTCGCTATTATTGGAGCTACGAAGTGGTTCAAATTAGCAAAGATGAACTGTTTTCACTCAGGATTGAAGAAAACAATTGCGCATCGCATTCTCAAAATAATTGCATGTGTAATTTTTTTTTATGGAACATCCTGTACTTTTTGTTGAAAAATAAAAGAACATCAAATTATAAATACAGATTACTCTTTACTATTTTTCCTTAAAATGAATAATAAAGAAGTTATTGCGAAAGTTGTATTCATCATTTACAATTAACTTTATTTAGTTCAAAGTATTAACAAAACTGTCTTAACACACACTACCTTGGAATTATGTGCTTCAAAAATAAACAAACGTGAAAAACATGAGCGCAACATGTTGAGGAACTGGTATTTAAAATAAATGTAACTATTATTGTGTACAAAAAAAGTTAATTAATTAAAATATGCTACTCTTGAAACTATTGTAACTTAAACTAATTTAAACAAAATTATAAAAACTTAAAGTAAGTGTTCAAAAATATTCCCATTTTGTTCTAAACATCGCTGAACACATTTATAGACGCTTTTAGTGGCATTTAAATGTTGCGTTTTATGGGTTGTATTAATAATAATAATAATAACAAACAATTTAAGTAGCGACTCTTGCAATCGCTTTTTGACCTAACATCGCAGTAGGATTGACAAATTGAAACTAGTTCGCCACATAATAAGTCATTCCATGCAAGGCGGCCATGCTTGCTGTCAAAGCATATGAGAATTTTAGAAAAAAATTGTGCAAATCGGTTTTGATTACAGCAGATTCCTCCAGCATGCTCTGTACAGCTGTTTCAGGCCTAGTTGGGTCTTCGCAAGGGCGAATAACCTGGACAGATCGGTTTGATTTGCAGTGGATATCTCGAGCCACGGTTCTGATGACGAAGGCCCAACTAGGCCTGAAACAGCTGTACAGAGCATGCTCGAGGAATCTGCTGTAATCAAAACCGATTTGCACAAAATTTTTCTAATAATAATAATAACAATAACTTCTTTATTATTCGTTTTAAAGAAAAGTAGTAAAGAGTAGTTTGTATTTATAATTTGATGTTCTTTCATTTGTCAACAAATACAGGGTATTCCATTAACAAAAACTTTAGACATGCAATTATTTTGAGAATGTTATGCGCCATTGTAATCTTGAGTGAGAACAGTTCATTTTTGCTAATTTGAACCACTTCGTAGCTCCAATAATAACGAAGTTAGCAATAGTGCGGCAGTAACTTTGATCACCCTGTATACCAAAACAATATTAATTTCAAACTTAAATATCGTAAAGAGTATGAAACAAAATATAGACAAAATACATATTTTTGGAATTAGGAGAAAAATATCTTTCTTAATTCTTCAAAATATACTGAATGTTCCATTTAAAATAACAAAGTTGATACTCATTTGTTGGGTTTTCGATTGTCATTTGTTTCTTTTTAAAGTAAATTCTGGCGGTTCGGGTAAATCCCTAAAACTTTATTGTTTAACATTTTTTGATATGTCTAACAATAAAATGTGTAGGTACCGTTCAAAATATAAACAAAAACCCTGTACACTGACAGCTTCCTCAACATTAAATTAATGATTTTTAAATTACTTTTTTCTATTTTAAAATGTTTAAGAAAATCATCAGTGGTTTTCTTTGGACTTTGATCCAACATTAATTTGGTTTTTTTTTGTAGTGTACAGTAGTTGTCGTAATCTCCGCGTTTTTAATTTTTAAAAATTAATTTCATCAAATAAAACCACAAAAATATTTCAGATAATGTAATTTTATGTAACTAATAAAAAACTAAACAAATCAAATGTATCGCTGTCAACTGACGAAGGAACATAAATCGTATCACTATAAACAGGAGATTCTTCATTTTCCTCCTCATAATCTAAAGAAAGTCAAGCAATTTCAAACCATTTCCTAAAAACAGTCAATTCACTGAAAAATTAATTTTTGAAGTCGCATAAAATCTTTTCCTTGAATTTTGAATTTTCCTTGAAATTTACTTGAAATTTGCCTAGTTTTTAAAGAAAAAATTATTTGGACCAATTCGGAATCAATTTGAGATCAAACAGGTTCAACTAAGTAATGGTTATATTTCAGTCGAAAACTAATCAGTAATTCATATTTACATTTAAAAATCTATATTTTCATTTTATTCGTGATTAACTTAAATTCAATAGCTAGTTTTAATATATTTTTTTTCTGTCATTCATCTTTAAGGATAAATCGATCGATCATAATACACGTTCGGTGATGGTCCGAATTAATATTCTCAACTGCTTACAATTACGAGACGACCATTACCCAACAGCTTTTACGATCAAACTCGACTTTTAAAAAATCGCTCTCCTATCGTGGCTCCAACCGTTAATGTCCCTCCCCCAAATACGCGGAAAATGCGCGAAAATAAGCAATTTGTGATTTAGCAACGTTGCCAATTTTCGAACATAACCATGGGTGCCACTAAATGCAATAAATGTCGCCATGTATCATTTAAAGTGTATAAAACCTAATCGCCCTCTGGTGGCAAAACCTTGAACTAGTGGCATATGTCCGTGAACAAAAATTGTAAATCTGGCACCCACTCGAAAATCCGTTTTATCGCACTAGGTGGCGTCAAGTCACTGAAAACATGATTTAACGGTCAAAACAAAGTGGCACCCAACCCCGAGTGTCACACTGTAAAATTGGGTGTCACTTTTACAAAGCGTATGCAATTTGGGTGCCAAAATGACAAAATTTAAATGTATATATATATATATATATATACGGCCAGCTATCAAAGTGAGGCCTCATCGTAGTGCGTACAATGTGAGGACCACTAGAAGGAATGATGCTACAAACGCTAGTAAATTACTGTAACCGTAGTTTGGAAAGGGTAATAGAGGGCGCACGAGTATACTCCAAAATTAAGAAAGATGACGAACTTTTTTTTCCGGCGTATATCAGTACAAAGTGAGGACTGCACTATTTGTCTATTAAAGTGAGGACCGAATATACATTTCGTAATCCCAACAATGCGAGGTCCGTTATGCGTGTATAAAGATGTGAAACTACCAAAGTGAGGTCCATGCCATTTTTCGCGTTCCTATTAACCAAATGCGCAGTATAGTAGCATACAGATTATCACAGATTTTCCACAATTTCGACTATTCAAAGGAAGCCGCTCGTCAATAAAGAAATTTATGACACCTTTGGGTCGCGTTGTCGCTAACCAAAACAGTGCGGTGCTTTCAGGGTCAGTTAATTTGCCCCCCCCCCCCCCCGTAACGTTTTTCAAAGTTTTCTTACACCAAATTATTGCATCCTTATGCACCATCAAAATAAATTCTTGCATCCCTACAAGACAGAAACTGCAAGCAAATTTCACTGGGAGGGGCCAAGTTAACCGCAGCCCCCCCCCCCCCGTGAAAATTTTCGAAGTTTCTTTAGTGCACCTTGTTGCACCCCTAATGCACCCTTATGCACCACCATTTTTAACTTTTGTGCACCGCTCAAATAGCTGAGAAAAAAATAAAACAGAAAGTCAGCTCCCCCCTCCCAGCGAAAATTTTCGAAGTTTTCTTATCGCACCTTGCTGCACCCCTAATGCACCCTTATGCACCACCTTTTTTAACTTTTGTACTGCTCAAATAGCTGAGAAAAAAAAATTAAATAGAAAGTTAAGTTGGGAGGGTGCTCCCAGTGAATATTTTCGAACTTTTTTTTGTCACATCTTATTGCACCCCTTATGCACCACCTTTTTTAACATTTGCACCGCTCAAATAGCTGAGAAAAAAAAACAAAATAGAAAGTTAGCTAGCCCCCCCAGGGAAAAAAAGTCGTTTGGTACACCTTGTTGCACCCCTAATGCATGAGAAAAAAATGAATATAAAGTCAGCTACCCCCCCCCCCCAGTGAAAATTTTCGAACTTTTTTTGGTGCATCTTGTTGTACCTCTTATGCACCACTTTTTTTAAACTTTTGCACCGCTCAAATAGCTGAGAACACAAAAATAGAAAGTTAGCTAGTCCACCCCAGCAAAAATTTTCAGTTTTTTTGTTGCGTCTTATTGCATCCATTACCTGCTGGGTATCATCACCGTTTTTAACTTGGCTTATCTCAATCTCAAAATTAATTATATGATACTAAAATATGTTAATGATACTTTAAATGTGTACTCATCAAGAAAATGAAACAGAGAAGTACGTCTTTCTCGCTTAACAGGGCAGTACCTTTCCTACATTTTGATATTTATAAATGATTATTGTATTCTATTTTGTAGTTCATTTTGAATTTAATCATTTTCTTAACAACATTCTCTTCTCAAAAAACTTTCTAAATTTAGTAGACTAATTTTAATATAGTTAAATGTATTATTATTCACTTTTGATAAATGATAAACTTCAAGTACTTAAATATAGTTTTGTTTGATATAAATTTATTTCCTTTTCCATATAATAAAGAACTTAAAATAACTGAGCGATAGGGAAAAGGGTGCTAGCTAAGTTTTTCAATTGTCTGAGTGGTGCAAAAGTCAATCAAATATAGTGGTACATATGGGTACATAAAGGATGCAACAAAAAATCAAAAACTTTTGAAAGAACTTGTACGGGAAGGTTAACCAAGTCTCTATTTTATTTCCTCTTCATAAAAAAATTCACTGGGGAGTAGTTAAGTTTCTATTTCTATAATTTTTTTTCTCAGTTATTTGACCGGTGCAAAAGTTAATAATGGTGGTGCATAAGGTGCAACAAAAACACTTTGAAAATTTTGACTAGCTAACTTTCTATTTTATTTTTTTTTTGCTATTTGAGCGGTGCAAAAGTTAAAAAAGATGGTGTATAAGGGGTGCAATAAGGTGCACCAAAAGAACTTCCAAAATTTTCACGGGGGGGGGGGGGGGGGGGCTTAACTTTCTACCTTATTTTTTTCTCAGCTATTTGAGCGGCGCAAAAGTTAAAAAAGGTGGCGCATAAAACACCAAAAACACTTCGAAAATGTTCACTGGGGGGGCTAGTTGACTTTCTATTTTATTTTTCACTAGGGAGGGGACTACGGTTAACTTGGCCCCTCCCAGTGAAATTTGCCTGCACTTTCTCTCCTGAAGGGGTGCATATATTTATTTTGGTGGTGCATAAGGGTGCAATAATTTGGTGTAAAAAAACTTTGAAAAACGTTACGGGAGGGGGAGGGTGGCAAGTTAACCCATTTCCGGCCAAGCATATACAAAGAAGAAAAATTGTTATTTTTTATGAATATTTATTGGTAAAATAATATTAATGAGACACTGAAATAAAAAATAATCAAAATAAATATAAATTTTTGCAATAAACAACGTTGCGTATACGCAACGTTGGCCGGACATTTGAACTCTATTCTTTATTTATGGAGCTGATACAAACAACTTGAATGTAAATGAATATTACATTTTTAAGTAAATAAATTGTTTATAATTGTTTAAATTTCTTGCATATTGTAGGGAGTAATCAACAATCATCAACAGATCGTCGTCAAAAAACACAAAAAATAATTCTAATGGACTTTCCTGCCAACTTCCCTTTCAGCTCTCGTAAAGTCTCAAATTTTTTCGTCATAAAATGTAAAGTAACTCCCTGGGTTTGTTGGACAAGTAATTTTGACTGCATTACAGAAAGAGGTTCGTTATCGGAATCACTTTCAGAGTCGACTGTATCGTATCAATCGAGTGTACGTTTCACTTCTATTTCAAAAGTACCAGCTATTTCTTTATTTATTTTCCTCCGACTTAATTACATATATCCACATCTATGTCTTCCTTATTTGTAAGATCATCAACCTAAGGTGGTAGGAAGACTGCATTCACAACTCAGAAAATAATATATAAATTATACAAAAGTATATTTTGTGTTTCATTACACATACAATATTTTAAAATAATTGCACTGTATGTCAAGCGCATCAGAAATAAAGAAAAATAAAGTCATTTCTTTTCTCTTCTAATTCTAATAACATTTCTTCTAAAGCTTCCTCTTATTGTTTTTGTGTTAAAATTTTAGTTCCAGCCATTGTAAGTAGTAACACTAGAAAACACCCTTTCGAACAAAACAAGAGCAATCAAATAATAATAAAAATCCGCATGCAAGAAATTTTTAAAAGAAATGAACAAGAAACTTTACGAACGAAATATTCTTTGACAAGAATTTACCCACTGACTTCGCACATTCGACCACAATCTTTTCAAAGTTTTTTTTTCTGTGAAAGATATATTTTTATTGATGAGTTTATTCAAAATAACGCAAGTATACATTCTTAAATGAATAATAAGAAGACGAATTTGCTAAATTGTTAAACATATCTACCAATTTTTATCACTTTTTCACACATCTGCATATATTCCATAATTAGATCATTTTCAAAAATTTTTCCGGGAGTGAATAACTTATCAAATGCGATAAATAATTTTTTATGCACATGGCACAACAAAATTACTAAAATTAGGGTTGCGTATACGCAACATTGGCCGGAAATGGGTTAACTGACTCGTGCTCTCAATCAATCCTAATAAAAAGAAAAATAGGCTACTTACGGTTCTAAATATGATAGAAAAACATAGATCAAAGATGAATAGTATTGAGTATAATTTCTCCATTTTGCAACGTAATTGGCTAATAATTTAAACGGAACTCTCGTTTCAATTTCCTTTTCTATTACATGCGAGAAGGTACAAATTAGTCAACGAGAAAATACCGCTATACTTTCTATACTGGAATTTAACCCTCATACTACCATGGGGTCACTGAAGACCCCATGCGTGATTATGAATATAATAATTTTTATTGAAATTTACTTTTCAAACACTTTACCAAATTTGACTCTTCCTAACTTTATCTGTTCTAACTCTAGCTAAAAGCCTAATTTTTGTAGTTTGCATAGTTTTACAAAAAAATAAATAAGTCACACGCAATACCATTGGGGTTACCAGTGACCCCACTTATTAAATATGCTATTCTATTATCTTTTTTTATTTCTTAACGCACGCATTTTTAAACAAAATCCATTTTACATTTTACTTTACGCACTAATGCGTAAAAAGTGACACTTTACAAACTAAAATTAACCTTTAAAGTATCTATTTTACGCACGGTTCTAGAAAAAATATTTTTTAGAAACTGCAGGTCGAAAAATAAGCTTGAAAATTAGCACTTAGATCCACAAACACATTAGAACGGGACGACGACAACTATGAAATGTAATGTATCAAGAAGGAGGGCCTACTAGATACGCCAAACGAAACGTGGACACAATTTGCAGTACTTTTAGATAATATTGTAAACCACGTCGTTCAGTGGACTAATGCCGAAGGTAGACTCAAGCATGGAGATTGGATATTTATGGAGAATTCTGGATTCCGAAGAGTTTCTACGTTTTTCTGGATTGTTGATATTGGCAGGAGTTTAAAAATCTCATATCATAACGAAAGAATTACAAATTAGTGGAATGTAGAAGATGGGCGCCCTATATTCAACAAAACTATAAGCAGCACAGGTTTACTACAATTTCTCAATCTCTGCGTTTTGATAATGCCGAAATCCGAAGAAAAAAAGTCGACATTTAGATAAATTATCGCCAACTAGAGTTTTTTTTTTGACTATGGCTACCTACACTAAATGGTGCATATATACCTCACGAAAATCTAACCGTCGACAAGCAGCTGCTTACTTTCCGTGGTCGGTGTCCATTCACCTTCTAAGCCAGGAAAATATGGCATAAAAATCTGGGCAGCATGCGACAGTAAAACTTTATATGCTTACAATTGCCAAATATATACTGGTAAAACATCAGCTAGAAATGTTTCCACTGACAATTTTTTCACAAGCCTAGATCTTGCAAAGGAAATGGAAAAGAAAACTTTAACTTTGCTAGGTACAATTCGAAAAAATAAACCAGAACTTCCTCAGAAATTAGTGACTACGTGTAGGAGGGAAGTATATTCAACAAAATTTGTTTATTAAGACAAAGCCATGTTAGCCTCTTACTGTCCAGAAAGGGGAGAAATTGTTACTTTGCTATTCACCATGCATGACAGTGGTGAAGTTCTTGAAGATGAAAAGAAAAGCCGCAAATAATTGTTGATTACAATAGAACAAAATCAGGTGTATACACCTGGATGGCCGGTGACAGTTTTTTATAACTAGTAGATATTAGTGCATTGAACACTTACATTATATGGGTTCATCTAAACGATGAATGGAAAACAAGAACTGGTTACAAACGACGCGAATTTTTGAAGCAACTAGGAAAAGAATTAGTTACTACTGGAACAAACGCAAAACACGCTTCGACATCAGAAAACGCTTCGACATCACAGAGTCATCCGCACAAAAATCAAGAAATAAAACGTGGCGAATGTTCTAAATGCCCCAGAAATTTGGACAGAAAATATTCTAAAAAATGTCAGAGTTGTAATAGATTCGTTTGTAACAATCATGAATATATAACTCCTTATAACCCGTGATCAATATCTTTTCTAATCAAGTAACCTATGGATAAAAATGTCTTTGTTTGGTTGATTATTTCAAATGCCATTTGAATTATTTTTATTGCATTCCTATCGTTTTGTATAGGAATGCAATATAAATATGTAATTCAAGTGACGTTTGAAATGATAAACTAATCAAAGACAAATTATTTCATTTCCATAGGTCACTTGATTAGAAAAGATATTGATCACCTGTTATTAAATGATTAAATTCTTATAATAAATTTCGAAAAAATTGAACTACTACTTTGGTACATTTTCCATACGTACTTTATTTTTTCTATGAATAGCGAATGTTGAAAGAATTAGTATTTACAACTATAAAACTCCTTTTCTGATCGAAGATTTGCTCTGTGCTTAAAAACTTCGAAAGCACGTCAAATATCTACAGCGTGTTCACCGAGTGCCGCGGTCTTCTCTACCGTCTACAGTATACAGCGTGTCCACCGAGTGCCGCGGTCTTCTCTACCGTCTACAGTATATAAGATAAAAAAAATTCAAACGAGCTAAGATGTAACTCAGTCAGCTCTACTTCATAAAATTATTTTTGGCTATACAGAGTGTTCAGTAACTGAGAGCCACACCAAAGTTATATTTTTTTAAATGGAACACCCAGTATATTTTCAGATATTTCGAAAGTACGCATAACGAATAGGTAATAACCAAAAATTTAGGAAGTTTTACTTAAGTGTTTGTAAGATATTGAAGTTTAAGTGTGAAAAATTGCCATAATATGAATGCTTATATCTTTGTTATTTATTTACATTTCGTCTTGAATTTTTGTAGATATTCAATACAATATCTTTTCTACAGAAATTTCAATTTTAAAACAGATTCGGTCTATCAGTTATTATGTGTAATTGAATATGTTCCTGTTAAAATAATTTCTATTTTTCTTTACTTTGAAAATATCTAAATAACGTTATAATAATAATTTTAAAAAATAAAATTTTAAATCACGTTGCCGTTTGCTAGAAAATAGGAAAACAGTTTCTATAAATTTTTAATTGACAGAACAATTATTCAATTAGTAGATAACATACTTTTACAGTTTTGTATTTTTTTATGATAACAAAATGCATTCTAATAATGAAGAGTTACGTGACATGACATACCTACTAGGAAAAGGCAACTAAAACTGTCTTTTGACATCAAGATTATATTCGCAGCATTATCCTATGAGAAGACACCTGGATTATAGAGTTTTCCAAAGATTAAAAGAAAGATTCTAAACGCCAGGAAACATTAAATACAGTAAAAATCTTATTAAAATAACGACATGTATATATTTTCAAAATTGTTGGGTTGTCGTTACTGGATATAAAATAAGTGGGCTTTGGTGCGATAAACAAGTTTTGTCAGAGAGTTATAAATAGAAGTTTCAATACATTTTGTTAAACCCAATTTGTGGCCTATTTTCTATTACTAACGACTCAACAGTGGCGACGAGGACAAAAGGCAAGAAAAAAATGGACACTGAATCAATGAAAGCGTTCATCACAAATCTTCTGGCAAGTCAAGACGAAGCTTCTAAAAGAAGAGAAGAAGAATCTCGTAGACGCGAGGACGTTTTGGTTCAACTCCTAAAGAATCTTCAAATTAATTCTAATCAACCGTGCACTATTTCGTCAATTGCGCCTTCATCAGGAACATTTCCACAATTACCTGAATTCGAACCTGATCAAGAAGATGTTACTAAATTCGACGAATGGTTAAGCCGTTTCGAGTTCGCATTGGATTGCACATCACCGAATATGGCAGATAAAGACAAAGTAAAATTCGTCATGACAAAACTTTCTGCAGCAGCCTTCAGTGAGTATACCAAATTCTGTATGCCGAAAGCGGTTACTGATTTTGATTACAACGAAACTACCACACGTCTTCGACAGCTATACAGTAAAAAACGCTCAATTTTCGCAGAACGTTATGACTGTTTGCGCATTGCAAGAGACGAAGGTGAAGAATTCAGACATTATGCAAACCGTGTCAGAGCAACGAGACGAAAATATCAATTCAGTGACCAAACTGAAGAGCAATTTTTCTGCTTAATCGCACTCACGGGTCTAAAATCAACATCGGATGAATCACTTCGTGCTCGTATGCTTCAAAAGCTAAACGCAAATGGAGAAAATGTCAAATTCGACGATGTAATAAATGATTGTGAAGAGTTCATTGCAATGAAATCAGAGAGCAAATTGTATGAACAAAAGGAGCGTCTTGTAAACAATGTTCGCTCCAAATCTAAACAGAAAAATGACAGCAAGAAAGACACACCGCCTAGTGCATGCCGACGTTGTGGAGAAATGCACTGGTTCAAGGACTGTCCATATAAAAAACATAAATGTCAAAAATGCAAGCGATTGGGACATTTAGAAAAACAGTGCAAAGAACAGTCAAAGAAGAATAAGCCGTCAAAAAAACGTAAATACAATCAACGTTGGTATTCTACAAAATTCAATAAATAATTGCCGACTGCTAAAAAAGTCAATTAATGTTAATGGAATACCAGTGGACTTTTACCTAGACAGCGGATCAGAAGTCAATATTATTGACGAAAATACCTACAATCAAATCGGGTACCCTGAAATTCTACCATGTAATGAACGAGTACAAGCATATGATGGAAGCATAATTAAGTCACCTTTCTTAGGCAAAGGACGTGCAACATTCCACTACGCTGGTAATACAAGTGAAGAAATATTCTACGTGGCCATAGACTACATAATATATATATACATATATAGACTGCTATCACCCGTACACAAGCGCGGAACATTGAAACAGTGGCGACATAGGTGGTTGGCAGCAAAAGCTTTTCTTTGGCGCCTTTATTTAAAATGTAGTTAAAGAATATAAAGTATAATATTTACCGCTTAAAAGTCCTTACGATGTACCTACTTATTTTATGAAGTTGCTAGAACTACACAATTAATTTTAATTGTCCAAGAGATTAAAGCAGCGTCATAAATATGTTGGTGCAACGTTAAAACTAATACAGAGCAAATTAAATTTAGAGAATTATTATATGTTTGTATTATAATACATGTGTACATTTTTATTTTACATATTTAGAGTATGTATAGAAAAAACTTCGAAAAAAGGTGTATTTCAAATTTTTTGTAAGTAAGTTATTCCTTACACCTTTTAAGAGATGAGGTGGATCAAATATAGGTGTTACTTTGACACCATTAATTTCATAGAAGTTACCACGCCATTCTTCTCCTTTCTTTAAATATTCTATTCTAGTGTCTTCTAATAATTTCTTAATTGCAGCTTCATTAGATTTTCCTTGATCACATATAGTACATACTATTTTTAATTCCGGTGTTAATTTGGAAATAATTTCCTTAATCAAGCACATCAACTGTGCAGTTCTTACACTGCCCTGTGTAAAAGCATAAGCCACTGGTTGTTTATATTTTTTTACTATACCACGTACCATAAAAACTAAACCGATCTTGGTACTTCTTCTTCCATCTCCATAATCCTCAAAACCGCTTATAAAATCATGCTTTTCATTGTAATGTAAATTGGGCATTAAGCTCATCTCATAAAAAATCAACGAACAGTATCTATGTTGTGCTAACAAGTTTGACACAGACTTTTTCAAATTTTGAAATAGTATTTCATTAACTCCGGCAGTAATAGGAATTTTTTGAAGCAAATTTCTTAATGTTTGCTTTGCAGGTAAGGTAAACAACCTTTCCAAAAGTTTATATGCTTTTGGACTTTGTTTATATAATGATAAAGACAATATTTTTTCCTCCAAAGTGAATCTCCTTCCTTTTGACTTTTTATTGGATTCTCGCATTTGAAGGTTTGTAAAAACTTTTGCAGCTGATGACATATTTGCAGCTACTTTATTAAAGCAGTCTTGGTCAGAGAATTTTTCAATTGCCTGTAATCTTGATTTGAAGCTTTGACACTTTTGATTAATTCTTCTCACTTGTCGTTTCAATTTTAAAGTTTCTCCATAAATATACCTTGCCTTTGGCGATAACTGAATTTTGCGACGAACTCCAACACTTTGCAAAATAGATGTCTTCTCTGCTGAAACAGAAATAATAATAATAATAATAATAATAAATAATCAGCTTTACATTATAGGTGCTTAAGGTTACTGACTAAAATTTGCATTGCTGGTCAATGTTTATACTGATTTAAAAAAAACAGTTTTTTGTTTATTTTTTTATCAACAAAAATTTACATTCCAAAAAATTTACTTTTCTCACAACACCTTTTCTACATTTCCATTAAAAACATTTTATTGAGTTTTCTTTGTTTTATATTACTTCAAATGTTTATTGACGGTTTGTTCTCATTGTTTACAATGACATAATTGTAAAGATTTTATATCTATATATTTTATGCTTTTTATGTTCCATATATTTTCATCTAAATAAACTGCCCTACTTACTAACCAAGAGGTAATATCTGACAATTTAGTTTTTTGGTTTAGTGCATATTTAAAGTAGGTACTACAAATAATATTGGTGTATTTCAATTACAGAATTCTTTCAAAGATATTTTAGCATTCAATTCAGGTACTATTTGAAGAAAATACTAATTTTTGAAAAATATAAAATTTGCAGGTAATATCAAATTCTATCACAAAGGATAGTTTTTTATTCTTGGGTACTTGACAATTCTACATTTTCTTTACCTTGGAACTTTCTTGGAGTGGTGATTGCTTTAAAACAATGTTGAGCACCTATGATAGGTGTTTCTTGACTACATTGTATTATATCATTTTGAGGTATTGATGGTTCAACTTCAGTGTTATTAGCGGCCTCCTGAGGAAAATGAGTAGGATTTAAACAATCTGAAAATGAAGAACTTTTACAATTCACACATCGTACACTATTCATGCACAATACTTACTACTCAGAAACAATTTTGGAATAGCTTTATAATTTATTCTATTTTTACCTGGTGTCAAATCCTTTTCTTCAAAATGATTTTTACAGATACGTTTCTTATTATAGACATCCTGAGGTGTCAACCTTAGCAAGTCACCTCCCACAATAGTTATCCATAGTAGCATGCGTTGCAAGTCCTTCTGTGGATTTGGAAACCGATGCCTTTCGGTACCTGTAATAAGAAATATTATCTACTGAAGTTTATTAATCAAATAGCTAAATTAGTGCAAAGAACTTATTCTTCTATCAACCTCAGATTTAAGTAATTAATGATTAAGCCTTAATTAAATTTGAATTAAATCTACAATTTAATTTGCCCTAAGTTTTCTATTCAATATTAGCTGCTTTCGATTATACTGGATGGATAATTTTAAAGCAAAACATGTCAGTTATGAATTTTGTATTATTGTTTTTCACCTATGTGATGTAACTCTTCATTATTAAAATGCATTTTGTTATGATAAAGAAAATACAAAATTGTAAAAGTAGTGTGACACCACTAATCTGAATAATTGTTGCTTACCTGAATAAATACAGCCAATTACACAGCATTTGTGAATTCCCATTGTTACTACAAATAAATTTAAATAAATAAAGGTAAAACTGCACTTTAGGTTCCTAAATTTGCGCATATTCAGTACTGTCAGATGCTCGTGCCGTGTTGCAGTTAAATTGTGTGTTATTTATTCCTTTCTGATATAAAGTTTATTAGTGTTATTTTATAATTTTTTTCATAATACGAAAATGACAGTTCTGAGTACGCGCAAATTTAGGAACTTAAAATGCATTTTACCTAAATAAAGTACTTACAACTTGTGTTACTAAATAATAATAAAGAAACAAATTATGCGTACCTTCCAATCTATAATAAACTACCTAAAAATACAGACACATACACCATAAGAACTAAATAAATGGAAACATATTTGACATTACACGTAATTCACCGGATCACACGCATTAACGTATCAAAACAGCGGCAAATTCAAATATATTGACTTGAGCGCCAATTACGGCTGGCAGCGAAAGTAAGAACATTGTATCTGAATTGTAATATAAGATATTACCCCCTGTACGTGGCCAAACAAGGATCACTAAATTTGCTGGGCTTAAATGCCATGTGCAATTTTAAATTCTTTTCTAACGAAATTCAAAATGTCAACGTCTGTCAAAAGTCAAATAATGAGCAGCAAAATATCGTAAAATCGTTACAAAAAAGTTACCCAGATGTGTTCAATGAAGGATTAGGATACTGCAATATAACTAAAGCATCGCTTATCCTAAAACCAAATGTCACGCCAATCAAAAGAAAAGCGCGATCTGTTCCATACGCTTCAAGAGCTCGAGTAGATCAAGAACTTGACCGACTAATCAAGATGGGAGTGATTAAATCAGTCGATTACGTTGAGTGGGCTGCACCCATTATGGTAATTACAAAACCAAATGGATCTTCACGTCTTTGCGTAGACTACTCTACTGGACTTAACGACGCACTTCAACTCAACCAACATCCGCTACCGTTACCAGAAGACATTTTTACATCTCTCAATGGTGGAAAAATCTTCTCTCAAATCGATTTTTCGGACGCATATCTGCAAGTTGAGCTCGACGATGCATCAAAGAAACTTTGCAACATTACAACGCATCGGGGCTTCTACGAATTTCAACGTCTTCCATTTGGAGTAAAGTCAGCACCAGGCATATTTCAATCAATTATGGACTCAATGATTGCAGGACTGTCGTTCGCTTTTGCATATTTGGACGACATCGTCATCGTCAGTGGAAATATCGACGAACATCGACAACATCTTCATGAAGTGTTTCGCCGTATCCACCACTATGGGTTTCACATTCGTTTGGATAAATGTGCTTTCTTCAAGATTTCAATAAAATACCTTGGTTATATTGTAGACAGCAATGGACGCCGCCCAGATCCAGCCAAAATTAGCGCAATCGCTAAAATGCCGCCACCCACAGATATTTCAACTCTTCGTTCATTTCTTGGTATGGTAAATTATTATCAGGTATTCGTTAATAAAATGAGACACATTCGCCAACCACTTGATGAACTTTTAAAAAAAGATCAAGAATGGCAATGGTCAAATTCATGTCAGCAAGCTTTCCAGCGGATTAAAGATGTACTTCAGTCGGATCTTCTCCTTACTCACTACGATCCTTCATTAGACATTATCGTTGCTGCTGACGCCTCAAATCTTGGACTCGGTGCTGTACTTCAACATCGTTTACCAGACGGACAAATTAAGGCCGTTACTCATGCTTCTCGATCTCTCAAACCCGCAGAGAAGAACTACAGCCAGATTGAAAAAGAAGCCCTGGGACTGATTTTTGCCGTTCAAAAATTCCATAAGATGATCTATGGAAGACACTTTACGTTACTTACCGATCATAAACCTCTTATTGCAATTTTTGGAAATAAGAAAGGCATACCGACACATACTGCAAATCGTCTGCAACGATGGGCAACAATTTTAATCGCTTACAATTTCAAAATCGAATACCGGAGAACTACTGAATTTGGACAAGCTGATGCGTTATCACGGCTGATTTCAGATCAACCAGCCACAGATGAAGAGGTAGTCATTGCAGCAGTTCAACAAGATTTCGATTTTACGTCAATATCATCTCAGCTAGCGGTAACATTCGACACACTTTGTGAGCAAACTAAGAAGGACAAACTCCTACAAACGGTGATACAGTACGTACACACAGAATGGCCATCCGATATCAAGAAGTTACCAAATTGGAATAGTATGCAACATTTCTTTCGACGACGTGACGGTCTCACCATCGAAAAAGACTGTCTCCTCTACAATGATCGTGTCATCATTCCTACAGTTTTACAAAAGAAGGTACTCAAACTACTTCATCGTGGACATCCAGGCATTCGACGCATGAAATCCTTAGCTCGTTCGTATGCCTACTGGCCGAACATGGATAAGGATATTGAATCAATGGTACGTCAATGTTCTTTATGTATCACAGCAGCCAAACAACCGAATACTTCAGAACTGTATTCATGGCCGAAACCAAATTTTCCTTGGCAACGAATTCATTTGGATTATGCAGGTCCATATCAAGGAAATAATTTTCTAGTTGTAGTAGACGCCTATTCCAAATATCCAGAGATTTGCACGATGACAAGTACTACATCAATCTCAACAATTAATAGACTTCGAAAACTATTTCTTCGACATGGCTTACCGGAAGTTATTGTCAGCGATAACGGAACACAGTTTAGTTCATACGAGTTCAAGAAATTTTGTCAAGAAAATGGAATTGAACATATTTTCTCACCTCCGTACCATCCACAATCAAATGGACAAGCGGAACGATTTGTTGATACGCTAAAGCGAGCACTTCTCAAATTAAAAGGGGAGGGAAATATACAACATTCGCTAGACATCTTTCTTGAAACATACCGTATTACCCCAAATTCTGCACTTCCCGACAATAAAACACCAGCTGAACTACTGTTCGGACGTAAGCTCAGAACAAGTTTGGATCTTTTGATGCCGCCTAAGAAGCCGTCAATACGCGACATTAAGATGGAACAACAATTTAACATTAAGCACGGTGCTAAAAAACGAGTTTTTGAGATATTTGAACTTGTTTATGCACGACATCGTCGATCGCAATGCTGGCAACCCGGAAGAATTCTACAGAAATTGGGACATACAATATATGAGGTACAATTAGGTGATCAGACAACCCGCCGTTTTCATGCTAACCAAATAATAAAAAGAAAAACAGAACCGTCATCAATGATCAGTTAGCAGCAATCGCCGAAGCTTTTTCCATTCCCATTGCTAGAAAGACTCCTGTTCCTAGACAAGCGAAGGAATTAGCTGCTGAAATAACACCGCACGAAAAAGAAGACGCCGAACCTATTTCAGAAGAACCTACTCTTCGAAGATCTAGTAGAAATCGTCAACCTACTAAAGAATTAGTTATAACACCACGCCAAAAGAAATATTTACTTACTTAAAATCCTCCATTTGTTGGATATATAATATTTTTATTAATGTAATTTCTTAAAAGGGGAGGTGTTGGGTTGTCGTTACTGGATATAAAATAAGTGGGCTTTGGTGCGATAAACAAGTTTTGTCAGAGAGTTATAAATAGAAGTTTCAATACATTTTGTTAAACCCAATTTGTGGCCTATTTTCTATTACTAACGACTCAACAAAAATAAAGAAAAATAGTAATTAGTTTAACAGGAACATATTCAATTATGTACTTTGAACAAAAAATAAAACATATTCATTGTTTTATCAGCAAATCAAAACAGAAAAACCGGTCGGAAAGACTAAATAACGTCAATATTGAAAGAAAGAAAAATTATTAATTTTTGTCTCACGACTTCTTCAGTTTAGACAAATATATTTGGCGTTTTATAAAAGCTTATGAAAACGTGTTTCACGAGAGACTAGATATACTGGGTGTTCCATTTGAAAATTTTGAGAAAAATTATCTTTCGCAAAATTCAACACCCTGTACACATAATAACTGATAGGTCGAAGTAATTTTGAAATTTCTGTAGAAAAGATACTGTATTGAATATCTACAAAAATTCAAGACGAAATGTAAATAAATAACAACGATATAAGCACTCATATTATGGCAATTTTTTACACTTAAACTTCAATATCTTACAAACTCTTAAGTAAAACATCCAAAATCTTTGGTTGTTCCCTATTCGTTATGCGTATTTTCGAAATATGTAAAAATATAATGGGTGTTCCATTTAAAAAAATATAACTTTGGTATGGCTCTCAGTTAGTGAACACTCTGTATAGCTAAAAATAATTTTATGAAGTAGCGCTGACTGAGTGACATCCTGGCTCGTTTGAATCTTATATACTATAGACGGTAGAGAAGACCGCGGCACTCGGTGGACATCCTGTATATGATGGACTTTTTCTTCAGTTATTTTCTGGACGTGTCTTAACAGTCGATACCGATCCCTGAAAAGATACCAATGCACTGTTGCCAAATATATGGTCCTCACTTGATGCGGGGCACATCGTACAATGCAAGAGTGAGATAAACACGGTTACAAAATATACGCGCAACAGCAGCGCCCTCAAGCGGAGAAGCGCCGAACTAAAATATACAATTTTGAGCATGGCACGTACAAAGTGAGGACCACGTTTTTTTTGCAGAATTTCAATCTGTAAGGTTAGAACATCAAATTTTGATGACTTTGCAAAGTGAGGTCTGTATATTGGTCCTCACTTTGACATGGACCTCACTTCAACCGTGAATTTATACGGTGGAAGAAAATATATATATATATAGATTTAAAAAGAGGAAACCTGAGATCATTTCGCGATAAAAGTTGGACAAGATGAGATCCTTTTGGAAAGGCGAGATCCGAAATCGGATCTCACCTTTCTTAGCGTGTATATCGGGTCATAACCCACTTTGTTGGTACTAAAGAGCTCAAATTCAAATTTTATCCCGGATCTCGTTTTGCCGATTTCTTTGCAGTTTTATACACCAGTAGTTCACAATTAGTTATGCAGAGGGCGCATGTGAGCCAAGTATATACGTACATAGTTTCTAACCTAAGTGAGATCCGACAATCTGGCAACATAGCAGAGCTCTACTTTACAATAAAATTTCTAACATGAAAGAATTATACGTTTTTAAACTGCACTCTTATTCGAGGAAATTGTATAGAACAATTTGTTTATAATCTTTTAACGCACAGCTTAAAAATCGTCACGTGAAACGTTTATAACTCTATTCTTCTACTTAATAATGATTATGTGAGCTTTTCGTAAATTTTACAATTACTTAAATTCATTATGAGATTTAAAAAGAAACGCTTTCTGAGTCTTTTAGGAATTGCAGTTTGCTTGATTCGACATTGCAAAATACCGTCTAGAGAAAGTTATAATCATTATCTGATAGCAGTACATTTTAATTTAAATAGTTTACAATAAAATATTATCGATTTTACACAGCAATAAAGTGAGTAGAGACTTTCAGTTTCGTTACAATAAAAATAATACCATCTATCAAATGTGAATTTGTAAATTTAAAATAAATTATTGCAACTGTTATCTGCTGCGGGGGGGGGGGGGGGGGTAATTTTTTTAAATTTTACATGAAGGCTTTCGTGTCAATAGAAAGTTTCGTTATATTAAAAAAAGACAACTGCCAAATGTCAATCTGCAAGTCTCAGATAAATCATTGCAAATATTTTCTGTTACAGTGGGGTAAACTGTTACCTACGATCACTACTGTAAATGACGAATTACGCACGACACATAAATTAAGTAAGCGGGTATTTACAAACGTCGTGCGTAAAGTAAGAAAAATGCACAACGCACCTACTTTACGCACATTTGTAGTTAGATCTACGTAGCCGCATCACATTAGATTGACAGTCGTCGAAATTGCAAATGTCATTGCCGATTATTTTGAACTTGAATAATAAGGTAATTTTTGTGGTCGTAGATAAACTACAGTACAAAACTCGAGTTGTAAAGTAATTACGCACTTGTGGAATTACTTGTATTCGCCGCTGCGATTCGGCTCATGCGCAACTTTTCCACCGTGCGTAATTTGCTATTTACAACTCTCGTTATGTAATATACTATTACATAACAATGAAATGAATAAAGAGGTTTTAGTGTCAATGTAAAGTTTCGTTAAATGAAAAAAAAAACAAGTTGTCAAAATAATGTAAATCTGTAAGCCTGAAATAAATTATTTTACAATGAAGTGAATAAAAAGGCTTTTGTGTCAATTTCGTTAGATTAAAAAAATCTCCAACTGTCAAATGTGGAATTGTATTTTTTTTTATCCACTATCACATTATAATTGGACTTTTATTTATTAATAAAATGCTATCTAAAACACTTATACAATAAATAACTGTTACTTTTACATAATGAAGGTTCTCGTGTCAGTGTGAAGAAAGGTGGGAAGTTTCGTTATATTAAAAAGAAAAAACAACTGTCGAATGTGAATCTGTAAACCTCAAATAAATTATTTCAAATGTTTTCTGTTACAGTGGGGTAAACTATCATCATTTTTGCATAACAATAAAGTAAATAAAGAGTCTCTTGTGTCAATTGGAAGTATCGTTAGATTAAAAAAGAAAAACTAGCTGTCAAATTTGAATTTGCACACCTCAAATAAATTTACACTTTATTGTTATGTAAAAATTGTAGTAGATACTCGAATATAGCAAAAAACATTAGCATTAATTTGCGGAGCGTTCTAGAAAACAGGACATGTCCATTTTATATGAAAAATGGAATTTTAGTGGTTAAGAGTCAAGAATTTAGTGGTTTCAATAAAATATGTAGATGTAAGCAAATTGATCATGCGCTATTTTAAATGCTTAGAAAGTTAGGGTATTCAATAAAAACTTGACAAATTATAATTCTTAAATGTAATATTGGTGTTCAATCAAAGATAGATATGTCCTGTTTTGCTAGAACGCTTCTCATTTATTTGGAGCTAACAACTTCACACTGAAAGCTGATTTTTTGAATCTATCGAGGTTTCCAATTGTCCCGAAAGCCTCTTTATTCATGTCCTTTTACGCAAAAATGATAATAGTTTTTACCTCACAACACTAGGTGTCCTACGCCATGTATTCACCTTTCTAAAACTTTTATTTTTTAATCGACTTATATGAAATTTGGAAAGGATAAATTAAATCAAAAAATGAATGTTCCGACATACTTTTGAGCACAGTAGATCTTCCGGTTTCGCTGAAAGTGATGTCAACTTTTTTATTTTATTTTAAGTAGAACACCTTACAGGTATATTTTTACATGTCGATGGTCCTCTGGAATAATGGCACAACTCAAAAACTTAAATTTTAGAGAAGCAATTTAAAAAATTTCATATAGTACACCGTTTTACGCTGAAATAAGCTAACACTTTTCTACTTGTGTGGTGTGTAGCGGTTCAGTATGTAAATAACGTAGTAACGTTTTGTCACATAAAATATACTTGCAAAAGGAGTGTAATACGCGCAATATCTCAAAAAGAGCAGTTTTTGAGTTGTGTCCTTATTCCAGAGGGCCATCGATGTTTGGAATTTGTAGATCATTGCGAGTCCGAAAATACAGGGATTTTTTCTTTCCTGTATACATAGTACCTATGTATACTTTTATAAAAAACAGGTCAACGCATTGCTTTACTGTAATCGTTGCAGCCTAGAAACATCAGCTGTGTTAACTTAGGTAAAAGTGATTTTCAAAATGTAGAGCAAAAACGAGAAAATAGAAATATTAATGTGGTACCAGAATGTGAATAGCTTAAGAACTGTTAGAGACTTATTTTCTGCAAAATATCCAGAAAGGCCTATTCCTTGTAATAGAACTATTCAAACCATTATTAAGAAATTTAAATCAGAGTTAATAGTTAATACTAGGCTTATCGGTCCATATTTTATCGATGGAAACCTTACTTTAAACAAATTTTTAGAGCTATTAAGAAACAGAATCATTCCGGAAATTGAAAATTTGGCCATCGATGAGCCATGGTTTCAAATGGACGGAGCCCCTCCACATTCCACAAATGCTGTTAGAAACTTTCTAAACGTTAGATTTCCAGAACGATGGATAGGAAGGTACGGCCCCATACTCTGGGCACCACGTTCTGCAGACTTATCGCCTAACGATTTTTTTCTCTGGGGCTATCTGAAGTCAAAATTTTACAACAATATTCAAATGCAAAATTTAAACGAATTAAAAGAAAGGATAAGTAGAAAATGCAATGAGTTGAACCCTGATTTTCTCAGAAATGCTGTGCATGCTTTTCAAGATCGTTTAGCTTACTGTTTGCAAGTAGAAGGTGGACCTTAATAACAAAACAAAGACATGTAGTAAGTAGAGGTTAGCTGCATTTGTGGCACTTTTAGGAAATCTTGCACCAAACAAAAAATATTTTTAACAAGAAAATGGACTTAACACAAAAATACCAAAAATGGAGCTAACCGCTCCTTGTTGTTGCAGGTCCTTCATTCCTTTCTTCCGTCTTTACTCTACATATCGGTTTCAAGAAAAAGTCTTGATTCAAAAAATTAAAAATTAATTGCTACTAATTTGACATTAACTGACATTAATAACTTGATTTTTCACAGCTGACTATTCTTACCAAAAATTACACAACGCGTTGACTCGTTTTTTTTAAAAGTATACATAGGGGATATGTATACAAAAAAGAAAAAATCCCTGTATAATTATCACCAGGCAATTTTAGTTTCCATGACAACGAAACTGTTTTCCAATCTAGAAAGCTAGAAATCGTGTATTTTCGTTAGGCTGCGATCAATAAGTAATTCAAGAAAATCACTCCTTTGATTATATTTTGATTTTTAAAATTTTTGTAACATTTGAAATTTTCATTAGGTCGTAACCCATTTTTTAATGGAAACTCATGTGTTTCTTAGTCTAGCTCAACAGAATTCTTTTTTGTTGAGTACTCTGATACCAAATACTTCATACTTCCGCCGAAACCGGAAGTTCTACTGCGCTCAATAGTATGTTGCAAAATTCATTTAATTTAATTAAAATTAATTTTAATTTAATTCCTTCCAAATTTCATGTAAATCGATTAAAAAATAAAAATTCTAGAAGGATGAACACATGGCGTGGGACACCCGGTATAACAGAAAACAATTTTGCAATCACTTATTTAAAGCTTACAAATTCACATTTAACCGCTGGACTTTTTTAAATATAACGAAACCTCCAATTCACACGAGAACCACTTTATTCACTAGATAGCAAGATAAAAATGATATTAGGTGTGTTCCAGCAACAGTTCGTCACTAGTTCGAAACCGTTAAAAGCATGCAGTCATGAAAATTGTACATTTGACGGCGCCGTTAATATCGAACCATTAAAAACAGTTGCCCACCGAAGTAATGACCGATATTAACGGCGCCGTCAAATGTACAATTTTCATGACTGCATGCTTTTAACGGTTTCGAACTAGTGACGAACTGTTGCTGGAACAAACCTAATATCATTTTTATCTTGCTATCTAGTGAATAAAGTGGTTCTCGTGTGAATTGGAGGTTTCGTTATATAGAGTGTGAATTTGTAAGCTCCAAATAAATTATTGCAATAGTTTTCGGCTATAATTTATAGCCGAAAACTATTGCAATAATTTATTTGGAGCTTACAAATTCACACTCTAGGCTTTCAATTGATATGAAAATTTCTTTATTCACTAGATTATAATGTAAAAATGATATTAGTTTACTCCGCTATAGCCAAAAACATTTGCAATAATTTATTTGAGGCTTACAAATTCACATTGACAGCTGGAGTTTTTCTTTAATTTTTTTAAACCTAACGATGCTTCCAATTGATACGAAAATCTCTTTATTCACTAGATTGTAATGTAAAAATGATATTAGTTTGCTCCACTATAGCTAAAAACATTTGGAATAATTTATTTGAGGCTTACAAATTCACATTGACAACTGAAGTTTTTTTTTTTTTTTAATGAAACGGAACTTCCAATTGACACGAAAACCACTTTATTCACTAGATAGTAACGTAAGAATACTATTAGTTTGCTTCACTATAGTGAAAAACATTTGCAATAATTTATTTGAGGCTTATAAGTTCACATTGACAGCTGTAATTTTTCTTTAATGTTTTTAAATCTAACGAAGCTTCCAATTGATACGAAAATGTGTTTGTTCGCTAGATTGCAATGTAAAAATGACATTAGTTTGTTCCACTATAGCTAAAAACGTTTGCAATAATTTATTTGGGGCTTACAAATTTACATTGAGAGTTGAAGATATCTTTTTTTTTAATGAAACGACACTTCCAATTGACTCGAAAACCACTTTATTCACTAGATAGTAACGCAGAAATGCTATTAGTTTGCTCCACTACAGCCAAAAATATTTGCAATAATTTATTTGGGGCTTACAAATTCACTTTGACAGTGAAATACTGGAAATACATGCAATTTATTAACTATTGAGTGAACGCAGGGAAATATACATAGTTCAAGGTTATGTTACATTTGGCAACACCGAAGGATCTCATCTTATCTCATAAATATCATATTATACACTAACGGATCTCGTCTGTACATGTTTTTCTAACGGATCTCGTGTTAGTCAATGTTTATCACAGAAAAATATACTCTGAATTTTTTTACCCCTCTGTGGCAGTAACGCTTTGAGTCATCATTTATAGGCTATTGACATGAAATATACTCTGAAAAATAAAATCCCTATGGGGGATCTCAGGTTGTCCAAGTTTTATCCGGATCTCGACTTGGATTAAAAATGTATATATATATATACATCCCGGTATCATTGGAAGCTCCTTTCATAACTGTTCCATGCGGCGTCCAATATGGCGACACGCGGAGGGTATTGCAAGTGTACTATCATTTGAAGCTCCTTTCTTATTGCTATACTTAAAGCGTCCGGTGATATACACTTACTTTCTATTAATCATCAACCAGGCGTCCTATTTGTGTATACGTTTTCATTCAATAGACAATGTAAGCTCCAGCAATGTTGCCATATTTATTAAGTGCAATTGGTCATGCATCATAGTCTTCTTGAATATGAGATCATAAAATGAAGAATTCCAAGATGTTTGCAATTAGGTAGACTAGATGAAATGTTTCGAAGAAGCAATTCGACAATCCCACAGATCCCAACTTGAAATTCGAGATAGTGTCGACTTATGACCAAAAACATTTACGATGAAGAAAAACCCCACAAGTGTCAGATCAAACAAAAGATCTCGAAGATGCAAGGTTCCAAGATGAGGTCCGAGTGATTGTCGAATTCGCCTCTTCAAGACCTTTCATTTCATGTGCCACATGTGTGATTTTTTCTTCGTCGTAAATGTTTTCAATCATAAGTCGGCACTATCTTGAATTCCAAAATGACATTCGTGTGATTGTTGAATTCGCCTCTTCGAGACCTTTCATTTCATGTGCCACATGTGGTGATTTTTTCTTCGTCGTAAATGTTTTAAGTCATAAGTCAAAACCATCTTGAAAACCACGATGAGGTCCGTGTGATTGTCGAATTCGCCTCTATGAAACATTTCTTTTAATGTGTCATATGTGTGATTTTTTCTTCGTCGCTAATGTCCTACATCACAAGTCGATACCATCTTGAGTTCCAAGATGAGGTCTGTGTGTGAGGTCCGGTCCCAACACCGATAAAACAAATTCGTGCTCAGATTATCTTCTTAGTTGCTCCTTAGAAGCAATGTGCAAAATATGTAAGTGGCGGGATCTCTAATAATAAAGTTACGTAGTACCGTGCCGCCCCCAACACCGACAAAACGAATTTGTGCTCAGATTATCTTTTTAGTAGCTCCTTAGAAGCAACGTGCAAAATATGTAAGTCGCAGTATCTATAATAAAAAAGTTACATAGTACCGCGCCACCCCCAATTCCGATAAAACAAATTGGTGCTCAGATAAACGTTTTAGTTGTTGTTGAGAAGCAAATTGCAAAATATGTAAGCGGCAGGATCTTTAATAAAAAAAGTTACGTAGTATCGTGCCGCTCCCAACACTGATAAAACGAATTTGTGCTCAGAGTATCTTTTTAGTTGCTCCTTAGAAGCAAATTGCAAAATATGAAAGTGGCGGAATCTCTAATAATAAAGTTACGTAGTACCCCGCCACACCCAACACCTATAAAACGAATTGGTGCTCAGATAAACGTTTTAGTTGTTGTTGAGAAGCAAATTGCAAAATGTGTAAGCGGCAGGATCTTTAATTAAAAAGTCACGTAATATCGTGCCGCCCCCAACACCGATAAAACGAATTTGTGCTCAGATTGTCTCTCTAGTTGCTCCTTAGAAGCAAATTGCAAAATATGAAAGTGGCGGGATCTCTAATAATAATGTTACGTAGTACCACGCCGCCCCAACACCGCTGAAACAAGTTTGTGCTCCGCTTATATTTTTAGTTGCTCCTTAGGAGCAATGTGCAAAATATGGAAGTGGTAAGATCACTAATAAAAATGTTAGGTAGTACCGCGCCGCCCGCAACACCGATAAAACAATTTTGTGTTCAGATTATCTTTTTGGTTGCTCCTTAGCAGCAACGTGCAAAATATGTAAGCGGCAGGATCTCTAATAAAAAGTTACGTAGTACCGAGCCGCCCCCAACAGCGATAAAATGAAATTGTGCTCAGATTGTCTTTTTTGTTGCTCCTTAGAAGCAATATGCAAAATATGTAAGTGTTTTTATAAAAAAGTCACATAGTACCGCGCCGCCCTCAACACCGATAAAATGAATTTGTGCTCAGACTGTATTTTTAGTTGCTCCTTAGAAGCAATGTGCAAAATATGGAAGTGGTAGGATCAATAATAAAAATGTTACGTAGTACCGCGCCGCCCCCAACACCGATAAAACGAATTTGTGCTCAGATTATCTTTCTTGTTGCTCCTTAGAAGCAACGTGCAAGATATGTAAGTGGCAGGATCACTAATAAAAATGTTACGTAGTACCGCGCCGCCTCCAACACCAGTAAAACGAATTTGTGCTCAGATTGTTTTTTTAGTTGCTCCTTAGAAGCAATGTGCATAATATGGAAGTGGTAGGATCACTAATAAAAATATTACATAGTACCACGCCGCCCTCAATACCGATAAAACGAATTTGTGCTCAGATTGCTTTTTTTAGTTACTCTTTAGAAGCAACGTGCTATATAATGTAAGTGGCAGGATCTCTAATAAAAAAGTCGCGTAGTACCGAGCCGCCCCCAACACAGATAAAACGAATTTGTACTCAGATTATCCTTTCTGTTGCTCTTTAAAAGCAACGTGCAAATTATGGAAGTGGTAGGATCACTAATAAAAATGTTACGTAGTACCGCGCCGCCCCCAACACCGATAAGTGGAATTTGTGTTCAGATGGTTTTTCTTTAGTTACTCCTTAGAAGCAATGTGCAAAATATGGAAGTGTGGGATCACTAATAAAAATGTTACGTAGTACCGCGCCGCTATCAACACCGATAAAACAAATTTGTTTTCAGATTATCCTTTTGTTGCTCTTTAGAAGCAACGTGCAAAATATAGAAGTGGCAGGATCTCTAATAAAAAAGTTACATAGTACCGCGCCGCCCTCAACACCGATAAAACGAATTTGTGCTCAGATTTTTTTTTAGTTGCTCCTTAGAAGCAATGTGCAAAATATTGAAGTGGTAGGATCACTAATAAAAATGTTACGTAGTACCGCGCCGCCCCCAACACCGATAAAACGAGTTTGTGCTCAGATTGTTTTTTTTTTAGTTACTCCTTAGAAGCAATGTGCAAAATATGGAAGTGTGGGATCACTAATAAAAATGTTACGTAGTACCGCGCCGCCCTCAACACCGATAAGAGGAATTTGTGTTCAGATTGTTTTTTCTTTAGTTACTCGTTAGAAGCAATGTGCAAAATATGGAAGTGTGGGATCACTAATTAAAATGTTACGTAGTACCGCGCCGCTATCAACACCGATAAAACGAATTTGTGTTCAGATTATCCTTTTTGTTGCTCTTTAGAAGTAACGTGCAAAATATATAAGTGGCAGGATCTCCAATAAAAAAGTTACATAGTACCGCGCCGCCCTCAACACCGATAAAACGAATTTGTGCTCAGATTTTTTTTTAGTTGCTCCTTAGAAGCAATGTGCAAAATATGGAAGTGGTAGGATCACTAATAAAAATGTTACGTAGTACCGCGCCGCCCCCAACACCGATAAAACGAATTTGTGCTCAGATTATTTTTTTTTAGTTACTCCTTAGAAGCAATGTGCAAAATATGGAAGTGTGGGATCACTAATAAAAATGTTACGTAGTACCGCGCCGCTATCAACACCGATAAAACGAATTTGTGTTCAGATTATCCTTTTTGTTGCTCTTTAGAAGTAACGTGCAAAATATATAAGTGGCAGGATCTCTAATAAAAAAGTTACATAGTACCGCGCCGCCCTCAACACCGATAAAACGAATTTGTGCTCAGATTTTTTTTAGTTGCTCCTTAGAAGCAATGTGCAAAATATGGAAGTGGTAGGATCACTAATAAAAATGTTACGTAGTACAGTGCCGCCCCCAACACCGATAAAACGAATATGTACTCCGATTATCCTTTTTGTTGCTCTTTAGAAGCAACGTGCAAAATATATAAGTGGCAGGATCTCTAATAAAAAAGTTACATAGTACCGCGCCGCCCTCAACACCGATAAAAGGAATTTGTGTTCAGATTGTTTTTTTAGTTGCTCCTTAGAAGCAAAGTGCAAAATATGGAAGTGGCAGGATCACTAATACAAATGTTACGTAGTACCGCGCCGCCCCCAACACCGATAAAACGAATTTGTACTTAGATTATGCTTTTTGTTGCTCTTTAGAAGCAATGGGCAAAATATGGAAGTGGTAGGATCACTAATAAAAATTACGTAGTACTGCGCCGCCCCCAACACCAGTAAAACGAATTTTTGCTCAGATTGTTTTTTTTAGTTACTGCTTAGAAGCAATGTGCAAAATATGTAAGTGGTAGGATCTCTAATAAAAAAAGTTACGTAGTATTTTGCAACAAAGTTGAAACTCATTTGTTAGGTTGCCGACTGTCGTTTGTTCTTTTTAAAAGTAAATTCTGGCGGTTCAGGTAAATTCACAAAACTTTTCACAAAACATTTTCTGATAATAAAATGTATAGGTACCGTTTAAAGTATGGACAAAAAGCCTGCACAGCCTACTAGGTTATACCTGTTTTCAAGAAAGTTAACCAGGCTGAAGCCATTCAAATTTTTTTATTTTCTATGTCAAAATTTTGCATTTTCTTGCTGCGTTGTATCAGTATTGCATTGTGTAACACACTTGAAGGGCATTAAGATTATAAACAACGTTTATAATTTCATTCGCTTTTAAAAGTGTCATAAATATTCGCTTGCATAAATGATATGCACAGCAAGAGAGCGTCCGCTGCACATTTCAATTACAACAGTGTTGACAGATTTACTGGACGCCTTATTGTGCTATACGTGAAAGCCGAATATACACGCTCCTATATACGCAAACGACACTAGCGCCACAGGTGGATATACGCTCGAACTAAAAATATACACTAATTTTCATTTGATCATCATTCGGGCGTCCAGAAAGAATTTTTTTAAATGATAGACAAAGGTCGCACGATGCCCCAAAATTTTTTTTACATGGGATACAATCGAGCGTCCGCATACGGACGCTCAATTACTTCGGACGCCCAATTGACGGCAAATTGACAATATAGGGACGCTCAAATGATAGCTGGATATATATATATATATATATATATATATATAGTTATTATATAGCTATTATAGCTATAATAACTTATTATAGCTTTACAGTGGATTTTAGAATTTTTTAATGTCTACCGGTGGAGTAACCGGTTAATTCTGAAAAGTGCCCGTGTTCTACTATCTACAAATGTCAGTGTCAACACTTGAAACTTGAAACTTTTAGGTTATGAAGTGAATTAGTAAAACTTCGTTTACACAAAATTAAAAAACTAAAAATTTACTTAAATTATTTAATGTTATGAAATTTACAATACCTGCTTTTTATGTTAATAATAAATAATTTTAAACAGGCATCACAATGAAAGTGCTTTGCTCCAAGGAATAAACCATTATTAGTAAAAACACAACTCCAGTATAAAATGTTTCTATCACTGAATATGCTTCTGAAAAAATGTTTGATTATTTAAGACCGATGAAAATTGATAAATGAAAAGAATAACAATTTCGGAATAACAAAGCTTGTTTGAATCGTGATTAAAAGTGAGGTTACATTACCAGTGACTGTGTTCAGTGTCGGTGGTTAGTGGTACCTACCATTTGTTTATCAGAGGTAATGCGATGTTGAAATCATTTATAGAAGCCCTGTATAATAAGTAATGAGTGAACAAAATAATTCTGAAATAAAAAATTAAATATTTAAAGTTGGTTTTTGTCCGATGAAATTTGTATCACAAAATCTTTTAACCAAAATAAAATTTTGACAACGTGTTTATATTTTTCACTTCTGACGAAGCTGTCGAACGACGGTGAAACGTTAAGTGTATAGTGCTAGATTTAGTGTCCGGTTAAAAGATTTTGTGGTTAAAAAATTAAACTTGTATCTAAGAAAAACAAAAGACGATCGTTTAAAATATGTAGTGGAAAACTAAGCAAGAAAGAAAAATAAAGATAAAATAATTTTGATTCAAAAAATTATAACTAAAAACTTAAATGTTAAAAAAGTGCAAGCAACTAAATCGTTTGCAAAGATGCGTTGTTTTAACTCAAATGTCAAATCAAATAGTGTTTTTTGTTTTAAGCGATCGTCTTTTATCTTAGTTCATCTCACAATCGATCGATGACAGTTAATAAAGAAAAAAAATTTTGAATTTTTTATTTAACTATCATCTCCTAATTGTGAGATGATCGAAAATAAAAGACGATCACTTAAGTTAAAATATTATTTGAATTTTTAAACAAGAATGAGAGGCGTTAAAATAATATAAGTACTAAATAAGCGAGCAAAGTTAATAATAGTAATTAAAGCACGGATTTAAGTGCATTTTTAGGTCATGAGTCATTACTGCAAAATGCGTACTCCTGACTAGAAAAATAACTCAACCTAAAATTTCACTTAAATCCCAGTTAGTATATGGGAAGTTGCCTCATGCAACATCGGGCGGACTCGACACCTTTCGGCGGAGGGACGTATGCGAGATACCCGTCAAGTAAGGCTTCAAAATTCATGGATTACATTTTATGAATTTTAAACCTTGTACCAGGTTTTTTCGGCGGTAACCGTACGTTATTTTCTTTCCGGGTTATCTTTCATATGAAAGGCGCTACATGTAATTCCGTTTCGTAAAAATGCATTGGTAATGCCCTATACTGAAACGGAAAGATTGTACGAATGCATTGGGCGGACTCTCGTGACGTCAGTCCTCGCACCCCACCACCGAGAATTGGCGTTCGACTTTTAGCATGTAAATTCAAGCGCATGAGACAACTTCCCATATACTTACTAACTTTGCCTAAATCCGTGCTTTAGTAATAATTAAATATCACAAAATCTTTTAAATCCGTTTAAAAGATTTTGTGATAGGTACAATTTTCATCGAACAATAATTAAATACATAATTCTGGTCTGTAATTTCCAATTAAAAAAAAAAAATCTAAAATTTTACTAAATTAAACATCTAACTAAGAAAAAGTTAAATAAAAGACGATCGTTTAAAAAGTTTTCGTCGTTATTTTCACAAATTATTTACGATATGGATTAGTTCTGTAACCAACCAGTTCTGTTGCCAACTCTGACCTAAAGAAATAACCAAGTAATTGAGCGAGAAAACCAACTATAACGTTGTATTGCCAATTCCTCAGTGTTCCCAAACTATAGAATTTGCTTCAATCATTTATACCCACCTGCTATAAAATTTACTAAAAATTAGTGTTGCCATCTTAGGGAATTTTCACCTAAATTTAAGGGTGCATTTTTATGAAGGTGATTTTTTAGGGAAGAAGAAAAAATCGAAATTAAAAATTAACGTAACCTTGTGAATTATTTTTTAATTTTTTTTGTATTAAAAATATTTATTTGCAGTATTTAAATAACTCTAATCATTTTTAAATGGGTAATTGGTTGCTATGTTACCGGTGTATTCCGAGTATTTAACAGTTAACTTTTGACAAGCAGTTAGCAATTAGCACAGCCCGGCTTTATAAAGTCGTGTCGCTCGGCAGCGTAGGTTCGAATCCTATCTTGACCATGGATGTTTGTTCTGTTTGAATTGACTGAGACTCAGATAAAAATTACTTCGTGTATGCCTGGAATGGCTAATGGCCGAAAAAGCTGCGCAAAGCAAATAAACAACTGTTGATAGTTGACAGCAGAGTCGTGACAGTTGTTTCAAAGTGTTTTATTTTAAATAAAATATGTAATAGAATTTTTAAAAATTCGAAAATTTATAAAGCAAGAAAAACAAAAAACAATTTGATTATTTTGTTTTCTTTGTTTTGTCACGATTCTTTTCAAATTGTTTTGTTTTAAATTAAGCATTTTTTTTAATCTTTACAATCATTCGTGAGTTTTGAATTTCATTAAAAAAAAATTCGAAGTATTTAGTACCAACTTAGCAGGCAGTTTTCAACTAACATCTATGAGGAAAGTTCTTTGGAGAGTTGGCAACATTGATGAAATTCTACTAAAATTCCCTGCTTGCCTCCCTAATTATAAATTTGGTTAGCTGTACATAAAAATTCGAATTCAAAATATTTGAGTAGAAATTTAAATAAACAAAGTAGATTTCTGTTATTGTTACTGTTAAACTCTTTTCTTCTTAATAAAAAAATGTATAGTAACGGATTTGATTTGTAGTGAGACCTTGAAAATTAAAATATTGGAATATTTTAAAAGCCAATCCAAAATAAAGAGAGTCTAATCCGTTAATAATACCCCAATCTGTCAATCTTGACAGTTTCACTTCTTAAAAAAAATTATAGTAACGAATTTGATTGGTAGTGGGACCTTGAAAATTAAAATGTTGGAATATTTTAGAAGCCAATCCAAAATAAAGAGAGTCTAATCCGTTAATAATACCCCAATCTGTCAATCTTGACAGTTTCACTTCTTAAAAAAAATTATAGTAACGGATTTGATTGATAGTGAGACCTTGAAAATTAATATTTTAGAAGCCAATCGAAAATAAAGAGAGTCTAATCCGTTAATAATACCCCAATCTGTCAATCTTGACAGTTTCACTTCTGAAAGAAATCTATAGTAACGGATTTGATTGGTAGTGAGACCTTGAAAATTAATATTTTAGAAGCCAATCGAAAATAAAGAGAGTCTAATCCGTTAATAATACCCCGATCTGTCAATCTTGACAGTTGGAACACCACGTCAGTGTTGCCCAAAAAGGAAAAACACAAATTTGGCAACAGGCGTGGTCGCTTTATTTTCGTAGTTTCCAATGTTGCGGTAGATTTAATAGAAAATCTACTAAATTGGCAATTCTGTGAGTGCAGCTTAGAGCTGCGTTCGGTTATTCACATGGTGCCGGGATGGAGTAAAATTAAAGTGAGAGCGAATAAGTTTTGATGCAGGTAAGAGCGAGACAAAAGAGTGAATAGGGTGAATGGAGTTAAATAAACGAACGCAACTCTAATTCAAGAGCATTTGTACTATTGGCGTTTGATTTTAAGATCGCAGCGCTACCGCGGATAAATCTGAACCTCTGTAAGCTATTCGGAATTTTTGTAATGCACGTGTTTAAGTGCGTACCAATACAAATACACAAGTTGATTTAATGTAAATATCACATATAACACATCATATACTCAGAATCGACGCCAAAACACGAGATTTTATGTAGCATACAAGGGTTTGTTTAGTTGACACCAGGTGGCGAACGCTTAGCTGCAAACTCCAATAGGTAATATGGCGGTAAATGCAAACTGCCCTAAAACCAAATTTTTTTCTTCCAGCCAATTTGCCAGCTGTAGACTTCAAGGGCGAAGCGATTACCTTCAGGACCACAACAGCTGCGGTGATAGACACACTTGCCCATTGCGTGGAGCTCGTAATGCAGAGGGAGGAGTCGTGGAGGAAGCGACTGGAGAAGGAGACGGAGAGAAGAAGGAAGGCCGAAAGCGTTGCCAGAAATTACTTCAACCAGTTACAGAAAGTGCACAGTGTACATCCCGGACCTGATCTTGAGGTCAGTTAATATTATGCACAATTTACTTTTTTTTTAATTAAAAAAAATAATTAGGTGGCAAGTTCAAAACAAATACATCAGTTTTAAGAATCAAAACAAACAATAGAAAGCAAACAAATATTTATTAAACGAAGTTTTAAGGGAGGTGACGACTTTATGAACGCCCCTCATAAACGCGTTAGGACCGCAGATGAGGATCTCTTTTGTATTTGCCGGAAGAATTCAATTTGTTAAGCCTTCTGAAATAAATTCATAACCTGGCAGCTGACACGTGATAAAAAAAAATTTTTTCGTGGCCGTCATTCTGACGCTCGCGTCATAGAGTTTAGTGATGCGCGTTTTGGTGATTTTATTTCTTGTTTGACGTCTTGGCAGAGTTTTAAAATGAGTAATTTCCTGTTGCATTGGTCCCGAAACGATGTGTACCTTCGCATATTTACAAGAAGAAGCGGGAAGTGTCACGTGAGTACCGCGCAAGCGCCAAATAAATTCTCGCATTTGAAAAGCGCGCGCTTACAATTCGAAAAGCTTCTCGTATGAACACGACTTTGTTAAGTTAATTATTCAAAGAAATATATTTATTAAAAAGAAAATTGATAGGTAAATAAATTGTAAATAAATCTTTCGAATTTTGTCAATGTGTCATAGACAGTCAAATAAATCACGACAGCGTACAATAGCGGACAATAAAATCCGGGCACACCATTTGTACAATGTAAATCTGACTAACATTTTTGACGTTTGATACAAAATATACCTATATTTTTGATATGGATTTAAAAATTTGCGATATACATATTTAGCTGCTTTTTGTAAAACAAATTAAATGTTAACTGTCGTGTTGTTTTCACATCGTGAAAAACGTGCCTCTCATTAGCGGCCCGTCGCAATACACACGAGAATCGCAAACAAAAGCGAAACAATTACAAGCGCAATAACAAAACATCAAATCGTTAATAAAATTCGCGGCTTTACCAATTAACAACCCCATTAACAAATCCGAAAAGGTGCCTCGTCGTTGCACAATCGCCGGTCCGCGTTTAATCAAAACGATTTTTCATGCATGCTAATCATCGCATTTGCGAAACGATCGTTTTGATAATGAAGAAATATCGCCATATCATCATAGAATATTAAATTATATTGTTACGTGTGTGCGTAGCCCATGTACACGCACAATCCCAGGTGGTTAGGAGTGGTTTTATAATTATTTAATTTAATTTAATTTAATTTTCTGAGTGGCGGCGCGGCGGTCAGTGCGTCAGTGTGCGCTGTCGATTAACTACGATTATGATTAGCATATACATATTGTTACGGTATAAATCGAAACAAGGGGCATAGCGTAGCTTAAATATTATATTAAATATAAATAAATACAAACAAACATAATTGTACAAATATAACGTAAATACTTACATCCTTAATTCACAACACAAATCAAAGTACAAGAAGTTACATGCTGTACTGACAGCTGATAATAATCTTATCTTTATGCAGATCGTGGGCTTTTTATACAAAGCGTAAGTCGATCAATTCCGAGTTCTAACAAAACCGGAAAGGCACGACAGATTACGAGGTAATTCAAATCTGTTCCCACGCGCTCAAGCTTCACCACCTGCAGGTGTCAAGGTTCCGCTGTTTACGCCGACGAGATGCATTTTCTCTTATCTCAAGTTTGCTAAATAAATCCAATGCATGAATTTACTTGCATCTTGTCACAATATTCCCCCCTCGCAAAAAAAAGGTATATAGGTAAGGGTAGGTTACTAAGTCCTTGTTGCGCCAAAGGGTGCAAATCTTGATGGACTTCTCCGGTAGTATCTTCCGGGCTGGTTTGAAGTTTTTACCAGGAAGTTCATGTTATTTGGGGTTGCGTTGCTCCAATTCTTTTGTAGACGTCAGGTACGAAGGCTGCTTCCATGAATAATTAGAAAACAGATGTGGTTACATCCTATGTTCGAAGGGATATGTTGTTTGGAATGGACAGTTTCGAGAGGCTGGTGGTGTAGATCTTGGAAATGCTACCAAGGTGTCGTCCATATGGATGCGTAGAAGAACTGCCTTTTGGAATGCATGAAGAATGGCCATGGTTCTCTGGACTTAGGTTGCTCTGGTTGCAAGGTTCAGGACCAGCTGAGTGGTGTTGGTCAACAGTGCATGTGGGTCAGGTAGTGCGTCGAAGGTGACAAGTAGTCTCAGTCATTGTGGACGGTCATTGGACACAACCAATGTAGGGGTGTAGTCGGTGAAGATGACGTATCCATTTTGTTGGCTAACAGTTTTCTTAATGTTTCTTCGTTAGTTTCTGGTGACAGCAGAAGATGGAGGTCATTCTGGGAACTTACGAGATTATAAGTTTTACATTTTAAAAATAAAAAGTGTGAGGGCAACATACAATTTACAACGCAAAAAAAAATTACATAAGTATTTCATTAAATTACAAAAAAAATTAAATACAAATGTATAAGGTAACTTATAATTTTTATAAATTATCAATAATTAACTTAACTACAAAACTGGAGGGTAACTTTCTTGTCTGACGTGCACGTAATAAAATAATAAAATCCCGAAAAGAATTGAATTAAGGTTACGAAGAATATAGCAAGGCAGGCAAGAAGTCGAAAATATATAAGTATACAAATATTTTATCATAACCTTTAACTTTATACAAAAATAATTGATACCTAGATGATACTTAAGATTTAGAATACTTTGGAACCGGTTCTCGGGTGTTTTGTGCACAATATGAAATTTCTTATTTAAAACTAGTGACAGTAGATTATCCGAGCACGTAGCGATTAGGGCCCATCTTACACGTGGTTGGATAAAGGTTAAACTTAAAAATAACACATTATATTAAAAACTATATAAATTAATATATGTCATGATGTTTCATAGCAACTAAATGTAATTTTAAAGTTTGCAAACTCGTAAAATTCAGCTGAATTAAATTAATAAATTATTGAGAATTTAATTCATTTTCTTCGGTATACCGTTATAAATTATGGGTTAGCAGAAATATAAACAAAATGTTTATATAAAGAATTCTTTAAATTGTTTATCGGCCTGCCAGATTTGCAACTGCATAGATAGGCTTTTGTAATTTCCACTAGTGATGGAGTTGTTGCATATGTAGATCCTAACAGCACACTTTAACAAAATAGAGCCTACATCATGCTCTGACAACAACTAGTTTAAGAACTTCTCATTTTACAAGAAATTACATACTGTTATGACAGCTGATAATAATCTTATCTTTATGCAGATTGTGGGCTTTTTATACAAAGCGTAAGTCGATCAATTCCGAGTTCTAACGAAACCGGAAAGGCACGACAGATTACGAGGTAATTCAAATCTGTTCCCACGCGCTCAAGCTTCACCACCTGCAGGTGTCAAGGTTCCGCTGTTTACGCCGACGAGATGCATTTTCTCTTATCTCAAGTTTGCTAAATAAATCCAATGCATGAATTTACTTGCATCTTGTCACAATATACTTCATACCCCCCATCGAAATTAGTAAGTCTCCATTTCAATTTTTACCTTAAGTAATATTTGGCTTAAAATAAAATATGTATAAAAAAATGAAAGACCGTGGTGGAAATCACTTAGCCCCGAGCGGATCTCTTGGTTTTCCACTACGGTTACTAAATTACAAAAATCAAAGTTGATGTGGCCTGTTTAAAAAAAATCAATTGTCTCATCAGTTGAATGCATATCTTGTTTAGGCAACTACAAATAAGATAATTTTTTTTTTTTATAAACAATGAATCGACGTCACAGTTACAAATTTCATTGTTTGTTTTAATCTCGCATTTTCTACATCCGTTCGCAAACGTCATCGGCAAAACTTCTTCTTAACTTCTATTATCAACAAAGTAACTATATTATGATGTTTGTGCAAAATATAACGAGCGGTATCAATACTTCTGACCTTTGCGTTTGTGATGAGCGCGTTGTTACTACTGATACGTTAACTGGCGCTTTTAGCCTATAGAATCTACGTAAACCATTCGTGATGTTTGTCTTGCGTTGGAAACCGGTGGATTTGGTTCGAGGTGAATGAATGTGGAAAAAAGTTTCGGCGATAAACGGAGGAATTAGGTCGACGTTTTTTTTTTTTTTAACTGGCCAGAAGAGGTATGCCCGATAAGGTACATGCGTAAAACACTGTTTAATAACAAAAATTCCTTGTATTTTCTTCGCTTTTCATATTGTAGGTATGTATACATAGATATGTTAAAATAAATGTTCCTTAAATGCCGATGCCATTCAAAGTGAATCATGCAGCAACGTTTACTTCCAGAGCTTGCTAGACGCGTCATTTTTTTTTGTGTAGACCTTGTGTAAGTACTCGAAAATGTCCTGATTTAATCATCCAAAATTTGCTTCCAAAGTTTGTTAGTCGCGTCACTTTTTTGTAAACACCTTGTACAAGCGATCTAAAGTATTCAGATAATGTTTAACCAAAAGACTTTAGACAACATTTACATACTTCTAAAGTTTGCTGTTCGTGTGTTTTTTTTATAAACACCTTGTATAAGTAAATCCAAAATTTGTTTCCAAAGTTTGTTAGTCGTGTCATTTCTTTTTGCAAACACCCTGTACAAAAATCAAAAGAGTTCAGAAGTTTCTTCTTCCTACGAAAAAAAAAGACAAATATTATTTGATCATACGATATTTTCACTTCTGCCAAAAAAAAGAAATTTAATAAATGCTACTGTTTCGTTTATTCAAGGTCACGCAAGTTGTAAAATTAATTACTTTTATTGTTCTTCTTCCTAATGGACATCTACTATTAAAAATACTCTGAAAATTAAAAAAGATTTTTTGTTTGTTAAATAATGACACATACATAAGAAATTTGCTAAAAATACTCTATTCTAATAAATGGAGACACCCCACACGCACGGTTATGGTCGTGGACACGCTCGAAGAGTCGCTCGGTTCATTCGATTCGCATCACTGACGCGACGCGCAGTTAAATAATACACTTACGTTGTTTATCTTCGAAATGTATCAGACGAACATAACTCTGCAAGTGTGATTGGCAGAGACGTGTTGCGTAAACGTCGAACGCATTTCATTTACCGATCGAGAGCATCTGTCACTGTCAAATTTGCAGGTTATGTTTTATAACACGGTCACCGTCGCCATTTTATTACGTTTGAAAACACCTCCACACGCATAGCCATGTTCGTTGCATTGCTCGAACAACTGTTTTTATTATTCGCATCATGCGCGACATTACGTCGCTTAAATGTGTCGAAGGAATATAACCCTATAACTCTGAGGCCTATTCAAAGCAATGAGCATGACGGAGATGATGTGGAAACATCAAAGGCGAGCCCCCCTCAAGAAAATAAAAGATCGAGAGCATCTGTCACTGTCAGATTTACAGGTTATGTTTGATTATATGATTAAAATTGCCGTTGTTAACATTTACATAAAAAAAAAAATCCCCACACGCGTAGTCATGTTCGTTGTGTTGCTTGAAGAACAGTTTTGTTCTTCGATTGACGAAAAAATATAAGCACGCAACGTCAAACGCTTGGACATAAAACTGCCATCCTATGGACTGTAATGTTTGAATCATCTGTGTTTCTGTATTGTTCAATTCACAAAAAAGCACGAGCATGTCTTCAACGTATCACTAAGTTTAGATTTACTTGCTTATAGAAAGAAAAAGGCCAATTCAAAGAAATAAGTGTGACAGAGATGGTACGCGGAGTTTACGATCAGTAAACGGAAACGCGTTTCATTTACCAACCGAGTTCATCTGTCACCATGGTCAAAACAGTTTTGTAGGTTATGTTTTGTGACGTGGCTTAGAACTGCATTCAAAACTTTTTATAGCAATTCAAACGCGAATTTTACGAAAAGAAAACGCGTTTCATTTACCGACCGATAGCACTTGTCATTCCTGTCAAAAAAAAATTGTAGGTTATGTTATGTGATGTGACTTAGAACTGCATTCAAAACTGGCCTGCCAAGTCGAAGCAATAATTTTAACAGAGATAGTATAGGGATGTGCGGTACGATACGATATTTCCGTGTACTTTTGCTTCCGATACTCGATATTTTGTACCGGTTTTACACTAAACGATACGATTCGATTCGATACAGATTTACCCGAATATCGTATCGATTATTGCGATTCGACTATTCCTATATTTAGCAGCGTATTCTTGCGGACAATGGCAAAAACGATACCGAAGCCGTATTATATGGAATCCTGCATCCTGCAAGAGGAGAATTTCTACTTTTGCTTCACGAACGTAGGTAATTTCCCGAATTGAAATTTCATCCGCCTGTCGCCATGGTAGCACGCGTTCAGGCGTTCACAACATTAGGTTTGTTCTAGCAAGAGTACATAACTGTTAGAAATTGTATTGAACATGCGCAGTAATACTTTGGCGTTCCAGCAGTGAAAATTTTAAGTTTCTTGATATGTTCTAGCAGCTGTGGATTGTAGTTTGCTGACAGTCCAAACAATTCACGTATTCTTTGCGAATTTCTAATGGTGACATGCGCACATCAAATCATCACCGTGCACGGCCGCGCGGTAAAAATATTTATCCTATTAATCAATTCGTGGAAATTTTGGTCCTAGTATTTGTGTTGAATCTGATGTAATGGATATATCTGATGCATCTAGTACACAGTATTTTATTTACTACCAGTGAAAGAGATGAGTTATTTGAGGAGAGACAGCGACGAAAAATCAAATTATGTTGAAGTAAATATTAAGGCAGAGCACCAAAACAGCGGAAAATATTTATTACATACCTCTTTCCTAAGCAATTTATCGAACGAGGTTATTACTTGGCTTAAGGAACAAGAGCAACAATAGAGATACGGATTTAACTGACTTGGCGCGAAATGTCGTATTGAACCTACATACAATCAGGGAAACGTTCTGGCAAAGAAAAATTCGAAACTAATTCGACAACAATTATGGATTACTCATGCGCATAAGAAAAGTACACAAACTATCAGAAATTGTTTGCTAGAAAAAACCTAATTAATATTAATATTAATCCGGATCGGAAGTGTACCGGTACTTTAGATACCGGTACATAAGCCTTCGATTTTATACCGGACCGGTTTTCTCTGAATCGAGACGATAAGGTGTACCGGTACATTTCGCAGTATCGCACATCCCTAGCACATCGCACGCTCTAGTAGGCGGAGTTTTCGAAGATAAAACGGAAACGCGTCTCATTTTCCTACCGAGTGCACCCATCACTACTATCAAAAAAGTTTTGTTAGTTTTGGCAGCACCTCTTCACTTGTCGTGGTCAATGCGTTCTAATTCTTCATTGAAACCGTGCGTGACAAATTATTTTGTTGTGTTTAATAAAATAAGTGATCGGAAATTTTCGAAAAGCATTTAGTCGCCAGATTTAAAAATTTGAATAACTTAGTTAAGAGAGACAAAATATTTTATTGTGATTAAACAGTGACACTAAAAAATTATTGAAGTACAGGAAATTGAAAGGTTGCCCTTGGAAACGCCATCTATCAAGCGGTAGTCCAACTTCTCATACATAAATCGATAATAGGTGGCAGCATCTCTTGATTAGTTGACACGTTTTAATTGTTCGTTGAAACCGGCGCGTTAAATTTTATTTTGCTTCTGTTTATAATTAAATAGGCAAACTGTGATAGGAAACAGTACTTCTGGATTGCAATTACCTAATTACACAACGCCTTCGCATTTTTTATGATAAAAAGTAATATAGATATTATAGTTATTTGTGATTTGAAATTGAAATAGAACAAATAATTGGAATTTAAATTAGATGTCAAAAGTAACGTGGTAACTATGGCAACGCTATGTGTTTAAGTGAAAACTGTGCAGAGGGAGCCACACTAACGACAACTCAAGGTTATTAAATTACTAAGGTTATCGTTTTTTTCAAACGCGACTGGCCGTATAAAGCACTGGTGCTTCATTAATCTAGGCGACCGTGGTAAAAACCGATAAAATTTGGCATTTATTATTCATCAGATTCACTAAAGAAAAGAGATACAAAATATTTTATTGCGTGTTCACGAAGAAGCCTGAAGAAAAATATAGCCCCTATATTACTATAAATATATAGCCCCATATAGTAACGACATCCTTTGATCTTGCCGCTGGAGCAAAATTTGGTTGGTATCACTGACAGTTACTAAATGGGCAACTGTCATAATTAAGCTACTGTGTAAACACGTGTTAAACACGTTTAGTTGAATCGACGACGCGATTTTGTAAAAGATAGAAATTTAAAAATGCCTGGTTGTTGTTTAAAAAATTGTGTACAAAGTGGTAGAAAAGGTTTCAGTATGTATAGAATTCCTGCAAATAAAAAAGACGTCAATTGTGGATGTCATTAATTGCTCCTGAATTATCAGAATCAAACAAGTTCACCGATCTGAGTAATTTACGGGTAAGCGAGGTAATTTTAATGTTTTAGTTCTTTCAATTTTTAATGTTTTTGTCAGGTTTGCTCCAGCTTGTCGTTACTATACGTAAGTATAGGGGCTATAAAGAAAAACACTTGAGACTGCCATCTACCGGGTGACAGTCGAATCACTTAAATATGAATCGATAATAGAAGGCCGCTTGATAGAAGAAAATAGCTAGTTGTGTTTTCACTAGAATTTTTTTGTTTCTAAATGGTGAGATTGCCATCTATCGGGCGACAGTCGAATCATTTAAGTATAAACCAGCAATAAGTGGCAGTACTTCCTATCTTGTCACTCGTAACAAAAGAAACACTAAGAAGTCATCAGTAAGACTTCTGTTTTGTCTTTTCTTTGTAAAACAAAAGAAGGAGAAGCGTTTTAACCAATAATATTAATACTATTCTTTTCTCTCTCTGTTTGTCTTTGAGATTTTACACAGAAATTTATCTCTTTCTGTCTATGACTTATCTGTTGATTAAAGAAAATAGAACGAAAAAGGGATGACTTCCTAAACCAATTGACGTTTGACGGATGACAATTGTCAAACTTTGCATTAACGTGACATTGCCTAAACAGACATTTCACGTAGGACTAATTCAAGGTCTGCTTCAGAACGTTATGGAAGCGACTTCTGACGTTTGACATAAGACAGTAAATTGTCAAACTATATTTGACATGACATAACTTACAATTACATTTTGCATTGATTTAATTTAAGACCTGCTTCACAATATTAGCAAAGTGACTTTAAAAACCGATTGACATTAGACGGATGACAGCTGTCAAATTTTGATTAACGTGACAACCTAAAATTACATTTCGCGTTGCCCTAATTCAAGACCTGCTTCACAATGTTATGAAATTGACTACCTAAACCGATTGACGTTTGACGGATGACAATTGTCAAGCGGTTGTAGTGTTTTTTTTAACGCCATATAACTTAAAATTATATTTCGTATAGGAGAAATTCGAAACCTGCTTCACAATGTTATAAAAGTGACTTCTTAAACCGATTGACATTTGACAGATGACAGTTGTCAAACTTTACTTAATTTGACATAACCTAAGATGACATTTCACGTTGATTTAATTCAATGCTATGAAAGTGACTTCCTAAACCGATTGATATATAGCGGATGATAATTGTGCCACTTCCTAAGCCGATTAACGTTTGACAGATGACAGTTGTTAAAATTTGCTTAATGTGACAATCTAAAATAATATATTACGTTGATTTAATTCAAGACCTGCTTCACAGTGTTATGAAAGTGACTTCTTAAAACGACTGACGTTTCATGGATGACAGTTGTCATTGTCAAACAGTTGTCGTGATGTTTTGATTATAACAAACTTTGCATTAATTTGGCATGGCGTAAAATGACATTTCACGTTGATTTAATTGAAGACCTGCTTCACAATATCACCAAAGTGACTTTAAAAACCGATTGACGTTTGATGGATGACAGTTGTCAAATTTTGATTAACGTGACATAACCTAAAATTACGTTTCGCGTTGCTCTAATTCAAGACCTGCTTCACGGTCTTATGAGGTAGACTACCTAAACCGATTGACGTTTGACGAATGACAATTGTCAAGCGGTTGTAGTGTTTTTTTTAAATCGTCATATAACCTAAAAGTACATTCCGAGTAGTAGAAATGGTGATATAACCTAAAATTACATTTCGTTTTGATCTAATTCAAGATCTGCTTCACGATGTTATGTTAACCGATTGACGTTTGACAGATGACAATTGTCAAGCGGTTGTAGTGTTTTTTTAAACGTCATATAACCTAAAATTATATTTCGCGCAGTAGAAATTCGAAACCTGCTGCACAATGTTATAAAAGTGACTTCTTAAACCGATTGACGTTTGACAGATGACAGTTGTCAAACTTTGCTTAACGTGGCATAACCTAAAATAACATTTCGCGTTGATTTAATTAATACCTGCTTCACAATGTTATGAAAGTGATCTTCCTAATCGCTTGACTTTTGACAATTGTGACAGAGGACAATTGTGTCACATCTTAAACCGATTAACGTTTGACAGATGATAGTTGTTAAACTTTGTTTAATGTGGCAATCTAAAATAACAGTTCGCGTTGATTTAATTCCATACCTTGCTACCTTGTTACAGTTCATTTTCCATTTGTGTTCTAAACACACCATGTATATGCATTGCGACCGTTTATTTTTCATTTGTTTTCTAAACACCCCCTGTATATGCACAGTCCGACGTTCCGGATTATTTTTGGAACGCGTCGTTCTACGTCTTGCATTCGGAGTAGGAATGCATCGTAATTCGCCGGCGTAATTTCCGCAAAATTTCGTTCTAGCATATTATTGTAGTCTTCCCGACTTATAATTGTTTATTTCTTAACATGAATTTGCGAATTTAATCAAAACACATTCTTACTGTCAACCACTGTATTCATCATGTCATTCCCCTACTGTCTATTATACAATGTTACCAACCTAGACACTACAATTATCATTAACAGAACCCTCAACTAAATAAGCAAATTCATATTATAAATAAGAAATTATATAAGAAATCCATCCTTATTTAGGGTCAAAATCGCGCGTATGTGAGGAGTTGGACAAATTTTAACAAAGTCCTACTTCACGGCACGTATTATTCGTGATCTTTGCCCTTTCCGGCGATTGGTCCTCACTGTTGTCAAGCAGTTCCGCCAGTGGTAAAATTGAATGTGTCTCTCTCGTTGGTGTTCTTTTCTTTTCCGCCGATCGAGAAGTACGCCGCCGTTTCATTAAAGTTTCAATCGTCTCGTGGATCGCACGTTCTTTTGTTAATTGTTTGGTTGTGTGACCGTTTCACCGATGGGGGTGAAAGTGCATGTGAACGGCTATTCGCCGAATTTAATTGATCCATTTGGGGGGACGAGAAAGCCGCATCCCTTTGCGACTTGTGGCAGCCTAGGTGATAACCCTGGGTGAGTTGTTACGAATTGTTATTCTCGATCTGGCCCTTACGTTCGTTTTTCTCTCCTTGTTTATAGGCTTTTTTTATCTGGAGTTAATTTTGTTGGGAATTATTTCCATTGGGAGTTACTTTAGTAGGAGCTATCTTGGCGTGAATCATTCAATGCGAAGCCACGGAATCTGGTCCTGATCTGGTTATGCGACGACGTTGAAATTGTGTCGTTGGAAAGTCCCCGCCCTCCGTGACGAGAAGGCCGGGTATTCACCCAACTACGCTGCTGTTTCCCGCAAAAATGACGACTAATGATTCGGGATAACGGTGGAAAACAGGTCGGATCATTTCTTTGCAATTTATTTATGTGCATTAATCACGCGTATTTATTTTTTTTTTGTTGTTTCGGTGTGCTCCTTTTGAAATTGCCGCAATTGGATATGTAACTTTGTTGCGTACACTTCTCCGTTAATCAATGTTATTTTCTTTTGTGTGATTAGTTAATACGTAGACGAATGTCGTCGTTCGAAATAAGTTAAGAACCTGTTCTTTGCTTGATTTGGATAATTTTAAAGTAGAATAAGAATACGAAACCCGGATCCGGCAAAAATAGTTGCTAGTTAATTTTTTTGTTGTTTGTGCGTTCAGTAATTGTTTAATAAATGTAAATTGTGTTGGACGTAACGTGTTTTCTTAATTTTTCACTTCTCCCGTTCAAAAAAAAATTAAGTAGCGCCTATTTCGTAATGGCCTTAGCGGTTAGGAATTGAACCCCCCCCGTCCCACTGAAGTTAGCTGGCAACACCGGAATATTCCGCTCCGGTGTATAAACTTCTGCCTATCGTCACAGGTAGGTAGCAACCTACCTGTGCAGATAGGCAGAAGTTTTAACACCGGAGCGGAATATTCCGGTGTCGCCAGCCAGCATCAGTGGGACGGGGGGTTCGAATCCAAATCGCGAAGGCCAAACCAAAATAGGCGCCACTTAATTTTTGAAAGGGGGAAAACGTGTAAAAATTAAGAAAAACACGTTACGCCAAAACACTTTAAATTTATTAAACAATTCATCAAAAATGGAAAAAAAATAAAGAGTAAATTCACAATACAAAATACAATTACTTTTTTGTCGGATCCGAACTTCGCATTACTGTAATTTAAATTGGCCAAAACAAGCAAAGAAATTTTCCTTAACCTAATACAAGCGACGACGTTCGTCGACGTATATTCTATTCAAAAGTCATTAATTAACGGTTGAGTGTACGCAAAAAATTACATACTCAATTGCGGCAGCTTCAAAAAAAAATCACCGTACGAGCATTAATGACCATAAATAAATTGCAAAAATCCGACCTGTTTTCAACGATGTCCAAACGTTCGTCTACGTTTGCGCGGTCTGGAAGTAGCCGCGCAGTTTCGTGAATAACCGACCTTCTCGTCAAGGGCGGGGAACGTCGCAGTCGCGATGACTGACAGGGGATTCTCGACGACGCAGTTCAGAGCGGTCGCACAAACAGTCCAGGACCAAACACAATAGCTTCCACTAAAACAGCTCCCGCGAATATAGCTAACGCTAAAATAGCTCCCGCTAAAATAGCCTCTATTAAAAGAGCCCCTATTAAAAGCCTATAAACAAGGAGAGAAAAAGCGAACGTAAGGGCCAGATCGAGAATAATTTCGCATAGAACTCACCTAGTACCTAGAACTCGGCCAGGCTGAAATAAACCGCAAAGCACGCGGCTTTCTCGTCTCTCAAGTGGATCAATCAAATTCGGCGATTAGCCGTATACATGCACTCACATCCCTTCGATGTAATGGGTACACAAGAAAAAATTTAACAAAAGATCGTGTGATCCACGAGACGAATGTAATAGTACTAAAACGGCGGAATAATTCTCGTTCGGCAGAAAAGAAAAGAACATCAACGAGAGAGACACTTTCAGGTTTACCACTGGCGGATATACTTGACAACAGCGAGGACCAATCGACGAAAAGGGCAAAGGTCGCGGATATACGCGCCGTGAAGTATCACTTCTTTAAAATTTGACAAAACTCTTCACGTACACGCGATTTCGACCCTAAGCAAGGATGGGCTAATTTTATAAAATGAATTTGTTCGTTTAATTGAAAGTTCTTTTAGCGAAAACATGTTAGAGCGAAACTTTGGGAAAACTACGCAGGCGAGGAATGAGGCATTCCTACACCTAACGTAAGACGTAAAACGACGCGTTTCAAAAATAGACCGGAACGTTGAAATGTGCATATACAGGGTGTGTTTAACACACAAATGATAAATGAACTGTAACAACCTGCATTACAATGTTATGAAAGTAACCTTCTTAAGCCGATTGACGTTTGACGGATTGATTGATGATTGACATTTGACAGATGAACGTTTCTTAATGTGACAACCTAAAATAACGTTTTACGTTGATTTAATTCAAGACCTGCTTCACAGTGTTATGAAAGTGACTTCTTAAAACGACTGACGTGTGATGGATGACAGTTGTCAAACAGTTGCAGTGGTGTTTTGATTATAATCTAACCTGACATGACCTGAAAATAACATAGAACTAATTCAAGACCTGCTTCCAATCTTATGAAATGTTAAGAAAGTAACATCCCAAACCGATTGATGTTTGACGGTGACAATTGTCAAACAGTTGTAGTATTTTGCTTGGCGTGACAAAACCTCAAATCATATCACGTTGATCTAATTCAAGACCTACTTCACAATGTTATGAAATTGATTTCCTATGGCGATTGACTTGTGACAGACGATAGCTGTAAAACTTTGCTTAATGTGACATAACCTAAAATGACCTTTCACGTTGATTTACATAATTCAAGATCAGCTGCACAATTTTTTTAAACTGACTACCTAAACCGATTGATGTTTGACGGATGACAGTTGCTTAACGTGACATTAACCTGAAATGACATTTCGCGTTGATCTACAATCTACATAATTCAAGACCTACTTCACAATGTTTTGAAAAATTCAAAGCTTACTTGGTGAACTTTTCCATTAAATAGTTGACGTCATAGTAGAATGTTAGTAGATATAAAAAACAGACCACACCTTTTTTTTCCCCATTTGAAATGCATTGACTTCCGATCCAGTTTCCTTCCTCATCTGAGCCCGTGGTAAAGAGCGAGACGGAGCTCTCGACAGAGAGAGAGAGAGACGCAGACAACGTAGTTCGGGCGTCCGTCCGCCAGATGCCTGTGGCGCTGCTGCTATTTTCGTTAGTTCGGAAATTGTCCGCCAGATGGCCGTGGCGCTGCGTCGTCGGAGCGTTAGTTCGGAAATTGTCCGCCGGGTGTCGCCACCGGCGCTTCGCTGCGGAATTTTTTCCTCCATCCGGAGAGAGGTTCGAACCCGTTCCTCGGCGTTCGTGAGGCGTCCACCTAAGCCGCTCGGCCGTTGAGTCAGTTGTTCGTATTCGTTCGAGATGTGTAATATTAACGATGCGACGCTAGGCGAATGATGTCTTTATTTTTTTCGTCGAACACGGATACGATGTTGGTTGCGTCAATTTTTTTCCTCCGTCCGGAGAGAGATTCGAACCCGTTCCTCGGAGTTCGTGAGGCGTCCACCTAAGCCGCTCGACCGTTGAGTTAGTTGCTCGTATCAGTTCGAGATGTGTAATAATAACGACGCGCGGCGAAGGATGTCGTTTCTTTTTCGTCGAACACGGATGCGATGTTGGTTGCGTCCGTCGGTGTCCATCTGCTGACGAATTGCGAAAGGACGATCGCCGGCGTCCATCTCGGAGACGTCGCGTCGGTGGGTTTCTGTAAAAACACGCGCGGGAGCATATAGATCGCTGCATGCGGCGGCGTCGCGGGAATTTCGAAAAAGTGGGTCCTCGGAGCATGCGAATTTCCGCGAGCAGAAGCGGACGAGAACGATGCCGACGTGCGTATTAAAAAATAAAAGATGCGTTTTGCTTACGTATGTACATAATTACAAAATTACATACAATTTCATTTTAATTTATAATGTCCCAACGACAACGAATGAATGTCCGTTACAAGATGGTAATGTCGTTTGTCATCTTGAGCATCTAAGGCAGTTTTATTTATGGTAACGGTTAATAATTGATGATTTATTGACCTGATGCTATTGAATTTTGACATTAATTTTTTTATTATCAAACAAACAGTCATAATAATCCTGAAAAGTTATTTTTTTAATTCCTGAACGACCTGCGCCCTTCAATTTTTTACTTCTTTTCCCACTCTGATGGCGTAAACTTTAACTCTAATTCCAATGAACTCAGTTATTATCTGTCCGCACAGTTCGTCTTTAAATTTGCCGATAACTTTCTTATTAACCAAAGGTATTCCGAAAGGGTTATCTGCGGCGTAATGTGAAGTGTCAAAAATTTTATTTGCATCCCGTTTTATAATTTCATAAGTACTCGAGACGCGTTCGGGATGTTTTGGAGAGAATTTAAAAATAAAACTGTCCGTGTCCGTGTAACATACTGTGACATTAAATAAGGGCTCCACATTTTCTCTGATGTAATCATAAAGAAAACTATACACGACTGTTTTTGAAATGTCAAGGACTGCCATGCCAACGTAGATCGGTTTATCAAATTTCACGGATAATTTGTTCAGTTCAATTGCGACCAGATTCTCATTGAAAATCGTAGCTTTTTTGAAATTTGGACGAATAATATATTTTTCAGCGGATTTCCATTTCTTTGTCAACACGATATTTCTGTATTTGCGTACAGATTTCATAAGTTTTCCGAAAACCATATTCGACATGCCCTTGTAAAAATCTTTATCGAAAGCGTTCGTAGATTTTGCCCTCAGATCGCTATTTAATTTAATGTATTTTTCTAACCAATTGCTCTCGTCAAATTCTATCGCACGATGAATTGTTTTTACTTTTAAGCCGTGTTTTAAACTTTGAAGTAAAACGCGTAAATGGAGGACGTACTTCTCTTTATTACATAAAGTTAGCATTAATTTTTTGTCGTCCTTTTTACCTGTGGTGGATCTGTGTTCCGGACAAAATGGAAAAAATATATGGGAATCGTGCAAATCTTCAGGATATTCTAAGTCAACATCTAAAATGCAAGATTTACCCGTTTCATCCCCGCAATACACCGAACAGTCAATGTCAGTCGTACTGAGCATTTCTAAAAGATTCGTTAATTTTTCGTCACTTACCCAGTTGAAGTTGTCGCACGGTAATTTTGTCGTCATCGCGTAAGAATAGAGTCCGTTCGCGTTTACGTAAATAATTTCGCTAATTTCCTTATCAGGGTCGAAATCGGTTCCCATGTGTACAGTGCTAGGTACTGATATGTATAAACCACATTTTCTAGTGACCTGTTGATAATTGTATTTTATTTTAAAAATAAATAAACTACTTGACAATCAGTATTTGGTGTTACAATACATTACATTTTGGCGACGAGTATAAACACGTTAATTAGCAGTTTACATGTGGTAATTATTATGTCAATTGGCAAAATAAACGAATTCCAACCCTCAAGAAAAAATTGGAGTACATATATTGCGAGATTGGAGCAATATTTTATAACAAACTCAATAAAGGATGAGTTAAAAACTCCAACCCTTTTGACCGTCGTCGGAGATGAAGCGTACGAGTTGATGGTGGATTTGTGTAATCCGAAGAGACCGGAAAGAATGGCGTATACTGAACTTGTCAAAATAATGACAAATTATTTACAACCTAAGCCATCGACGATAGCTGAACGCTACAAATTTCGTCAAAGACGTCAAGAAAATACAGAATCCGTCGCGGAATACGTGGCGGTATTAAAAAAACTAGCGAAGACTTGCGAATTTGGGTCCAGTTTGGAAGAAAATTTACGGGATCAATTAGTTTATGGACTGAAGAATGAAATAATTAAGCAGCGTATTTTCACAGAAAAAGATTTGACTTTCAAGAAAGCCTATGAATTTGCAGTTAACATGGAGGCAGCAGAAAGAAATACTGGATTAGTTGAAACAGCATCGGGTACTCAGCAGAATTATTTTTTCGGAAGACGCAACGTACCTGCATCATCTAAGGAGCAGCCGTCTACGTCTCGAGGAAATTCATCTACTAAGCCCATAGTTTCTCAGGTTACTGCGATTTGTAAGCATTGCGGTAAAAATAATCATAATTTTATAAATTGTTATTGTAACAAAGGAAGCTTCCAGTGCAGAACTTTCGAGATTGAACTTGCATAAAACAGGGTTCCGCGAAAAACAGAAATAAATATAGAAAGGCAACGTTGACGTTACCATATAACCGCAATGCCTCAACAATCTGTAAATGAATCATACATCGCGACCCGCACTAACCAAAAATAGTTTTGCCCCTATATATAATGGTAAATCATGTCGCACAGATTAATATTCGATCGTCATCCAGTTTAGAGTGAACGGCTCTTTAGTTATTAGTGCCATGTAAGTTGATTGTCTTTTTCTAATTAAATGTATTGTTTTATAAAGCTACGTCCCTCATTTAGCTTAATTCAATTATTATCGTAACATTATTTTAAGAACGCCAAATGTTTAAGCTGGGGGAAAATCTAAACATTTTTACGTGGATCAGGATAACAATTCAGATTCAGATTGTAATTTATTTAATTTTACATCTAAAACTAAACCAATTAAATTGATTTTAAAAGTCGAAATTGATACAGGTTCAGAGATATCTGTAATTAATTCAGATGTGTATCAGAAATTATTTTTTTTAAGAAGTTAAATGAAACGAATATAAAATTAAAAACTTATATTGGGCAAATAATTAAACCTTGTGGTTTTATTAACGTTAACGTAAAATATAAGCATAATGTTAATAGCTTAGAATTGTATGTGATTCAAGGAGGTGGCCCGCCCCTGATTGGTAGATCTTGGATTAAGGAGTTAAATATTAATGTAACCGAGTATTTAGACATTAATTCCTTGAGTAGTAGCATGTTTTCGATCTCAGATCAATTACTTCAAAAATTTCCAGAAGTGTTTTCTACTTCACTTGGTACTTTTAAAGAAAATAAAGCTAAATAAATAAAGTTACAAAATGGTAAACTATTTAGTAAAATTGACTTATCCCAAGCCTAGGCTCAAGTAGAGCTTGATGATGATGCAAAGAAAATTGTTACGATTAATACGCACAAAGGTTTGTTTACATACAATCGTTTACCTTACGGTATAGCCTCCGCTCCTGGAATACTTCAAAGATTGATGGAGCAGCTATTTTCAAAAATGGAAGGGGTAGTAGTTTTCTTGGACGATATTTTAATAACGGGCCGTGATGAAAGCGAGCACGTACATCGATTACACGATGTTCTAACTAAGTTACAGACGAGTGGTCTTCATGTAGAAATTAGCAAATATGCTTTTTTTCAAAAGGAAATTTCATATTTAGGCTGCATTATAAACGCGCGAGGTCTACATACTTCACAAGATAAGGTTGATGCAATATCAAATGCTAAGACTCCTACCAATGTCACTCAATTAAAGGCATTTTTAGGTCTCATTAACTATTACTCAAAATTTTTACCAAATTTGAGTACTTTATTGCACCCACTTATATATATACTATACGCTATATATTGTTGCAGAAAAATAGTGAATGGAGCTGGGATGACAAAGCTCAAAAGGCTTGGAATGCAGTCAAGCAACAGCTAGCCTCCGCTGATTTTTTAGCACACTATGATCCAAATCTACCCTTAACATTAGCAGCTGATGCTAGTGAATATGGAATTGGAGCGGTAATTTCGCACTAGTTTCCCAGTAGGGAATATTCTCAAATTGATAAAGAGGCTTTGGCCATTATATTTGGAATAAAAAAATTTCACCAATATTTATATGGTAGATTTTTAATAATAATAATAATAATAATAATCTCTTTATTTCCCATATTAGCATTACATACATTGCACATAGCATTACACTAATGTTGAATAGGGAAACCCTAAGGCTAAGTTCACAAATGTGATCTTCCACCTAGCCTTCAGTATGCGAATTATTATTATTATTATTATTTCATTTTAATTACGGATCATAAGCCTCTAGTTAGTATATTTGGAAGTAAGAAGGGTATTCCTTTGATGGCCGCTAGTCGTCTCGAGAGATGGTCAATAATTTTGTCTAGTTACACTTATGATATTAAATATGTTAGTTCTAAAGATAATGCAAATGTTGATGCCTTGTCAAGATTACCATTAGAGTCCAAACATAAAAATAATTCCTTAGATTTTGGTCACATTTACTATTTAAACGACATGATTCCAGTTGACTATAAAAAAATTGCACAAGAAACCCGTTGTGATACTGAATTGTCTAAAATATATGATTTTTGCTTGAATACATGGCCTACTAATAAAGAAATAATGAGAAATATAAACACTTTTATGTAAGAAGAGATCAATTACATATACAACACGGATGTTTAATGTGGCGTTATCGGGTCATTATTCCAGAGTCTTTGAGGAAGATTATGCTGGAAGAGTTACATTCTTCACATTTGGGAATGAACAAATTAAAATCAATAGCTCGTTCATATTTTTGGTGGCCCTATCTAGATAAAAACATTGAAGACAAAGTTACAAATTGCAATATTTATTCATCTGTTCGTTCAGATCCAAATCAAGTTAGCTTTAGTCCATGGCCTCGACCAAACTCGCCTTGGTCACGTTTACATATAGATTTTCTCGGACCGATATATGATCGTAAATATTTGGTTATTGTTGACGCTTATACCAAGTGGTTAGAAGTTTTTAAAATGAAAAGTACAACAGCAGAGAAAACAATAACTCTTTTACGTACAGTATTTTCGCGTTTTGGCTTACCTGAATTAATTGTGTCTGATAATGGTCCTCCATTTACGTCCGCGGAATTTGAGATGTTTTAAAAAAAATTGTATTAAACATACATTTGCGGTACCTTTTCATCCTGCAAGTAATGGAGCGGCCGAAAATGCGGTAAAAACTATAAAACTTGTACTAAAGAAAGCTCATTTAAGTAAAGAAAATTTAGATACTGCTCTGACTAGGTATTTATTTGATTATCGAAGGTCCAAACATGCTACTACTGAGGAGAGTCCTGCTAAACTAATGTTTGGAAGAGAACTTAGATCGCGTTTAGATTTGATTATACCAAGAACAGATAGAATTGTAAATAATAAGGTTTGTGATCAGATAAGTTATAAATCTGGTAAATTTAGAAACATTGAAGTAGGCGATCATGTGCTTGTAAAAGACTTTACCGCCTCGGAAAAGAAATGGAGACCTGGTAAAGTTACAAAAAAAATTAGGTTCGGTTATGTATGACGTAAACGTAGGAGAAGGTAAGAACTGGCGACGTCATGCAAATCAAATTCATGTTACGTTTAAACCTTCTCGCCATTTCTTACCCGCTACGATGACATTATCTGATCCAGTTACTTGTAGTGTAGAGAAAGATCAAAATGTACATTTAGATAATGAACTGACTAAAACAAATGAATCTTCTGTACCGGGTAATATTGTATCTGTATCGAATGAGAGACGTTATAATTTAAGATCGAAAAAATGATTTTAACTTTATTTTCTTTTATCCTTAATTTAAGCGTTGTCTTTAAGGAGGGAGGTGTTAGGTGCTGATATGTATAAACCACATTTTCTAGTGACCTGTTGATAATTGTATTTTATTTTAAAAATAAATAAACTACTTGACAATCAGTATTTGGTGTTTCAATACATTACATACAGAATTCGTTTTTGCATATCGGGAACTAACTTGGGTTATACCGCCGCGTAAAGCTTTTCATATCGATGTCTTGTAAAAGGGGAAGTTCAATTTTTGTTGTTTTAAGAGCCGCCGAAAATGATAGGCCCGGAGCTGTGAAAAATCCACACGCATCTAACCCGTAAGTTTTGAACGAAAATTTTCAAAAATGTCTGCCAATAGAAATACGTCAATTTTTAAATACAAGTCCGCGAATTCACCGAGAGTTTTACATTGAAAGTGTTGCCAAACGTTTACGGCGTGCTGGTAATCCTCATCGTTGACGTTTTCGCCATGTAATTTATTATAAAATAGGGATTTCTCGGGAAGACTTGTCTCTTCCAATTTGTCAACAGAATTCACGTAATCATAGGGAAAACATCCTTTACGAGTTGCTAATTTATAAGAATCCGGATTCGGAAACGCTTTTTGTACGAACTTTATTTGTTCTGGTTTCAAATTTTTCGTTAATGTTGCAAGAGACGAGGGCATGAAACGAAACGAATCTAAGAAACGTAACTTCACATCGCCTGCCCTTTTCGAGAACGATATGTAAGTTTCAGTTGTGTTTGCTAAAATTTCGACATTTTCGTCGTTTACGTTTGCCAGAGCTTCTATTATAAAGTGACTATCGTAATGAGATAAATTGTGTAAAATCACGGGAATAATATGTTTAACGCGACATTGTAAATTACAATTATTGCACAAAGCTGCAATATAGTTCCCGGTAAAATGGTCGTGGTGATAAGTTTTAGCATTATTTTCGTTAAAATTAGAATCACAAATCTCACACTTTTCGGCATTTGCATGTGCCGTAGATTCTTCAAACGTTAAATCTTTCATAGGAACGGTAACGTGATTTTTTAATATTTCTTGAACATTTGTTGCTTCTCCTAATAATTTATTTACGAACCACTCAGCCGAGTTGTCGCCGCGGTAAATTTCAAAATGATTTAGTCGATCGTCGTAAGAACAGACTGTTAAATATGCAACGCTAAAGGCTTCGTGTCGTTGATAGGCGTTCGTGAATGCTTTTTCTAAAGTACCGTCACAGGAATGAATAGGTTTCGTTAGAGCTTCGAAGTCCGCGTAAATGACAAACGGCAAAGGCATGATGGCTGCAAATTGTTTGAATTTAATAATGTTCTCTCCGACTTTAGGTAATCCAATTTTTACGGCCTCATGACGCGAGCAATCTGACACATGACGATTTAATTTGTCCTTGGATGAAAAATAACACAAGCAGCGATCGCAAATGAACTTGACACGCATATTTGATGAAATTTGATACCTGCACAGTTCTGATAAATTCTTAATGAGACAAAAATGACCTACGCGTTGACTTTTCTTCAAATATAATAAATTACGTGGCAGTTTTTGACATTTTCTGTATGATAAAGCGGACGCACGATGCTCTTGTTTTCATAACCGTATACGTTAATTGAAATAAATTTATTGGCGTTTTCGAATTTCTGTAAGTCGCACAGATTTACAGATTTACATCTTGACCGTTTCTCGCCGAAAATAGGTGCGCCAAAAGGCAATACGCGAAGCATCGTCGGCCTTGATTTTTGATGTTCAATATGAACATCACTTTTTCGCCGAAGTTCGTCTGGCAGGTCCACGTAAGTGCTAACGTTGTCTTTCTTTCCTCCTCCTCTCAACGGCGTGTACTTGCAAAACGCCACGACCAGGTTCACGATTGCCGATAACGACCAACCGCTGTCCCTCTCTTGAAATTCTTAAAGCTGATAGGAAAGTGAAAAAAAGAAAATCAATATCTGGCAGCTGAGCTGCAGTTCGCGGCGCATTTTTCTTATCAGTAAATTGCTATGCATTGAGTAATCTACGTGTGCGCATTAGATTTAAAATTAAAAATACAGGATGTTTCATAACTCGCGGCGTAGATTTAAGGAACGTATACGGGGTGATAAAAAAAAGTGAAATATTTATTTCATAACTTACAAAAATATTTAACATTTTTTATCACCGCGTACACGTTCCTTAATTCTTCACTTCTAGTTATGAAACATCGTGTATAATACGTCTTTTTTTTTTATTGGTTTAAAATAAATTACGCTCACATTTTTTCCTCTCCTCCTTATTTAAGAGCGCAAGTTTGCTTTCGATCGTTTAGTCCCGCGGCGTGCGTAAATAAGTGCAAGTATACATCTGAAAATGGGATCATCGTCGTCGTTAGAGTTTCTGGAAAGTTTTCTGCAAGAATGCAGACGAAATAGTGATTTTCGTTTTGTTAGCGAGGTGTCTTACAAGCTAAGCAGATCTGCAAAAATTTCAACGGGACTCAGTGTAATGAATAATTTTGAACCGTTGCTAAAACTAACGTACAGCTCAAAACCAAAATGTTTAACGTTTAACGGCGACGAGTGGAATCAATTCATCGAATACCTTCCTCGCATCGAAGATCATCTGAAATTAAAAAGTACGAGGTGCCAACAATGTGCGGACACGAAGACGATTTTCAATTTCGAGCTTTGCGACAGTGATATCAAATTATTTTTTATCGAGTCCAAAGGTAAATTTAAAGTGAAAATTATTAAAGGCGAAACAGAAATAGAATTGGATAAATTTAGGTTTAAAATATTAAGTAAATTATTACATGTCGTCGGTTCCCGCATCAAAAGGCTCGCAAAACTTACGTTCAACGGCTACTACAATAAAATTATAGATTTAATCGCCACTTATCTCCCGGATAATGAAAACTTAATTTCGTATGCCCGTAATTTTATTATCGGAATCCCAAAAGCAGAGGACGGAAATGTGCAATGGTATTCAGAAAGTATCGATTGTTTGCTTGAATTGTTGGCAAATCACGAGGACAAAATAAAACTCGACGTGGGAAGATATAAAAACTCGATTTTAATGGGATCAACCGTCGTCGGTCAGTCGCAATGAAAACGTTAGAAGAGATACTTGAAATCGTGGATAAAATATTGGAATATAACAATCAAAATTTCGGTTTGAGCAATATCGATACGGATCTAATTCCCTACATTCCCAGATACATTTTACTGCAACAATCTACGTTAAATTTAATTGATATTTGGGAGCGATTACCCGATCGTTTGAAGCAAGATAAAGAGCTGCAGCGTAAATTACCTTGTTATTTACATTATAACACCGGCGAAACGCAGTGGGACGGACCTCCGATTTCTCTGCATTTGTGCCCTGTGTGCCTAAACAACGGCGAGAGTGCGTCCGTGTGAAAATGGGTCTCCTTGCTGCCGCCGTTGTTTTCGCGGTAATTGCGAACAATACGTTTTATATAAACATTAATAATTCGAACATAACTGAGTGTTACGTGTGTACAGATTACGAAAATAGCGTTTGGCCTGAGAATTGGATTCAGCTTGCATGGAAAGGTTCAAACATGTTCGACGTAAATTTAACAAATCAAGATCAGGCGTTGCTGTATTACAAACTTCGTTGTTTTCATCAAGGTCGTCGGCAAGTTGAAGACAGCGACTGGAAGATTGCGCTAAATATTTCGCACGAATATGCAGATTATTTTTTCGATTCGAAATATGGCAACTTAACGCAAATTGATTTTAATCATAATTTGTTTTTGTATAACGATAATGAAAATACTTATTGTTCGCATGCTTTTTTTGTAAGTTGTATCGCACTGTTTCTCAATATATTGTTAACGATAATTTGTATGTGCCATATAAAATGTGTTTTTTTAAATAAGAGGCATTAATAAAACTATTTTTCTTTAAAAAAAGCAAATCAATTTATTTCTATACGTTCATACAATTAAACAATATTTGACAGTTTAACCCAAGATTTTTCAGGAATGCCCAACCATTTCACGTAGGCTTTTCCTCCTTTTTTCTCAAATTTTTTTCCACCAAATAAACATTTTCGTGTTTAGCTCGTTGGAGTTCTTCGTTATAGAAGGCGCCCAAAATCGGTTGCTTCGACATGTCTTCTAGCAGGTAAGTAACGGGATTAGTAACTTGAATTTTAACGATTTTGAACAGTTCCGTGGACCACGACGGAGTAAACCCCTTTTCGAATACTCCTTTATATTTGCTGATGCGAACGACATCACCGACACGAAATTTCGCTTTGCCCGCAATTTTAATCTTATTGTATACCGTTTCTAAAAGCGTCTTTTCATTTGTCTTGTTCACATCTTTAGAAGCCATGCCTATTGTTCTGTGCACGCTCGCGTTGTATTTGTCCACAATCGTTTGCAATAAATCGAACCATTTAAATTTGCCGCGCATACTGATTTCTCTGTACAGATTTTCTTTAATTGTCCGTATAACTCTCTCTACCATGGCGGCCTTTATCGGAGAAAGTGTTGAATAATGATTTATTCCGTATCTATTTGTCAAATCTTTAAACTTTTGGTTGTAGAACTCTTTTCCCTCGTCGGTGTGTAAATTTGCGGGCGTCCTCTTGTCGGCATTCAATATCTCGAGCACAGCTTGAGTTACGAGCTCGCCTGTCTTCCTTTTCACCGGTCGCGCCCACAAATACTTAGAAAAGCAATCTATGACAACTAAAATGTAATTATAACCTTTATTTTCACGCGCATAAGGAATAAATTCGCACAGATCAGCTTGCCAAAGAAAAATTTTTCCTCGCAGGTTTGTGTAACTCATTGACGACGTCACGTTTAATTTGGCTCATTGCTGTGCCCTTCACCGAATCGCTGCTCCAACATATCTAATCTAACATTAATCAGCTTCACTTGTTCTTGAAATACGTTTAGCTCTCGTTTCAGATCGCCGAGATAGAGAGCTTGCGAACGAAATATTCCTTCGATTTTCGATTTCACGTCCGTAACTTGATTTTGTATGGTCCTAGAATCGTTTTTTATTTTTTCCTTTATCTCGTCCACGTATTTTTTATTGGTCGCGTCTCTTGGATTGATGCTCGAGCCGACGTTGCACAGTCGTTTGTTTCCGATATCATAATGTTTATCACTTGTGAGAGAAAATCCTAAACCGGGAGGTCCTCGAGTTGTTTTCGTTTTGCGTAAATATCTGCCGAATTTATCGACGCTCATTCTATTACATCGGCTTCTTTCAGTTCTTCGATGATCGCAATAATCTCGTTATTATGGCCCGTGTGTCCCGCCTGTTGAGAAGCCTTCAACAATTTCAGACGATCCACCAGCTCGTTGATGTTATCCCAGTATATATACTGAAACGGTTTATTTTCAATTTCTAATCCTTTACGGCTCCAAGTTTTAGCGCGAGATCTTCTTTTGAACAACGGTTGAATTATATTTCTGTATTTTTCACTTCGACTTCCCTACAGTCGCCCTGCCGGATCATTGCCTCTTCTGTGAGCATGCGTACGATCTAGTACTCGTATATGATGATAGTTCTCGAGATCTTCGTTCTTATGACCGATCGGTTGCTTTTTAAAGAGTAATTCATAAAGCCCCGGTGTGCCAATATATGTAACACCGTTAATTATCAAATCTTTTTTTTTTAATTGCACGTCGCTATCGCCGATTCGCCAAGCGTCCGCAACAGGATTATAGCGAATGCCGTACACATTGTCATACTCATTATTGACGTCTTGTAATAAACCATCAATGTATCCTCTGGGAAGTGGATCGTACATCTTAAGGTATTCGTTTCTAGGAGTGGGAGACATTATTTGATATAAATTTTATTAATCGGAAAGTCTTCTCTCTTCATCGATTTCTTCTTCCTCCTCGGACGAAAACGGATTATATCCGGCAACATCTTCCGATTGAACAAAACTGGGTTGTGGAAGACTGAGTCGTCCTTGCTGTTGTTGTCTGGCAACAAAACTGGGTCGTTCTTGGACGTCCGAAGAAAGCGGAACAACGTCCGAAAGCGAACTATATCCGGCAGCAGCTTCCGATTCAACAAAACTGGGTTGTGGAAGATCGACTTGCTTTTGCAGTTTTCTTTCTGGTTGCGCCATGCTATCGTCGGCTGATTTCTTTACAGGTAAGTAATTAGCGGAATCTTTTTCAGTTTTTACCGTTCGCTCAAGCTCTTTGATAGACTTGGTGATCGGTTTATACTTTTGCGCCAGCTCATAGTCTCGTTCCAATTTACCTCTTTTCAAAGCCAGATACTTGTTTCTTATTGCTTTACTTGCTTTGATAATTTCTAATTTCATTTTCTTCTTTTTGTCCATTCTTAAACCAATTGGCCGGTTTCCGAGCAGTTAAAACCAGTTGTAAAGCTGTTTTAGTTGTCCGGGCCCAGTTCTTCCACCGTTTCCGAGCAGTTGTTCTACCGATCAGCTACCGGTTGTAAAGCTGTTTCGATGCTGTTTTAGTTGCCTGGATGCGGCGACGCTTATATCAGTATGTAACTGTCAAATCCTTTACGATATCTTCCGTCTTTTATATCATGCTCCTTATCAATGCAAATAAACCCGTATTTCTTCTTCCAACACTCAGCACACATCGACTTAAATTGATCGAATGACATGTCCATGCATACGTGGTCCTCAAATATATGCCGCAAATTCGTCTCGTCTTGTTTAAATAAAATCAAAAAGTTAGCGTTGTCGCGAATTAAATGTTTAGGGATTCGGGTGTAAGTTTGACAGAGATAAAAACAATTAATCTTTTTATGACGACCCATACTAAAGTAATCTCGTATCTTATCCTGCTTATCGCAAGTGACGTCGTCGAATATGAAAACCGAATTCTCTTTTGCATCCTCCGGATTCAGTATTTCTTCGTTGTCCTTGAACGCAAAGTAGTTTACCTCTTTCACTTCACTTAGAATTTGCTCCAACGCTCGATATTTCAGTTGATACAGGGACTTGGAGTAAACGTAGACATTTTCGAAGGACAGACCGTTCGGATGGACGATCAAGGAAATTGCGATGTTAGTTTTTCCAGAATTTGACGTTCCCGCGACGAGACATCTCATCGTTGAGGGTAATAAAGGATGACGGTTCAATTCTGTCTCTTCGCACAAAAAATTCATATTCATTACGGGAAGCTTATGCGCCTGCTTGACAATTCGCATGATTCACGTACACATGCAATCGAAAGACGCGAAACCCGGAGAGAGAACAGCGTCTCTTGCTGTTACTTCTGCGATCAAACGAAAACTCGGAAGCGGTCACGGCGGAGGCGGAGGTTCTCGTAAAGTGGCCTTGGGAGAAGTTGTCAGGAAGATTCGCAACAATGTCAAAAAATTCGATCGTCTGGACAATGCGAACGAAGCTATAAAACTCGCGAGAGCATCGGCCAAGGTTGCTCTGAAACAAGCCGGCGGTAAGAAGAACATTCGAAAACCTCGAGTGATACCCGTTCCGAAAGTAGGAGGCGTCATACCGTTGTTAGCGGTCTCAGGGCGGCGGGTTCCCTTGCCGGAGGATCCGCGAGCATTGCGCACGCAATTGGCAGAGCTAAGGAGGCGAGAAGGAAGTTGGAAGAAGCAAAACGACACAATCGAACGATGGAGACCATCGCACTGGGCGACGGATTATATTTGAAACCGTATCGTAAGGGACTCGGTCTCTACATTCGTCAACCGAAACAACAAAAAAACTAATTGATAGACTGCCCCGAACAGCCCTGACCGATTTCCATCTGGCGAAATTTGCAAACAAAAACGTGCCACATTTCAAAGGCGTCTTTATGCGTGACGATTTACCTAGAAAACCTCGTAAATTCGAAAGCGGCATAATAAATTTAGATTCGAAAAACGGTCCCGGAACGCACTGGCTCGCTTATTTTAAAAGAAATAAACACGTGCTGTATTTCGACAGTTTTGGAAATCTTCCGCCGCCGTCGGAAGTGATTCAATATTTCAAGGGCAGTCGAATAATCTACAATCACAAGAGATATCAAAAATTCAACGCCAACAATTGTGGACATCTGTGCTTAGAATTTTTACATAAAGAGGGCAAAAAAATACGCAGTCATGTCGAGAACGTTCACGTTGGTGGGCAACAGTAGCGTACTTTCGGCAAATTATTACCCGCCTATCGAACTGGATCCCCGTTACGAATATCAAATCGGATTACTAAGTCTTTACACCTACAATACTGTGCCTAACGTTGAAGCGTCGGCGACGGCAAGATTATCGAAATTCCAACGGGCTCCTACGAAGTGGAGGATCTGGAGAAATTCCTACAGACAGAATTAAACGGTACGCTTTCGCTAAAACTGAACAACAATACGCTAAAATGTGAAATTAAGTGCGTGTTTAAGATCGACTTTGAAAAACCAGATTCGATAGGCCGAATGTTGGGCTTCTCGCCGAAAATATTAGAACCGAATCTATTAAGTATCATTCAGAATTGAATTAGTGCAGAAAATTAGTGCAAATAGGTACTGCAGATTGGCCGCGCAAATATTTGACAAATGTATTTTGATGTCTCTATGCACAATCAACTTAGTGCAGAACGTCTGTTGAATGTGAATAGACACATCAAAATACATCTGTCAAACATTTGCACGGCCAATCTGCAGTACCTATTTGCACTAATTTTCTGCACTAATTCAATTCTGAATGAGCCTTTACATCAATCGGATTTACCAGTGGAAATTATAAAGGTGACGACAATCCGTGTGGAGTGTAACGTTGCTACCGATTCGTTTTACAACGAAAAGATATCGCATACGGTTTTTGAATTTTCACCGTCCGTCGATCCCTGTTCCAGCATAAACATTAATCCCAGCAACATCGTCTATTTACCTGTAAGAGTGCGCAAGATCGATAACATTACGTTGTCGTTACTCGATCAGAACGGATCGTCGATAAATTTAAGAGTTGAACAAGTTCGAATCAGTCTGGAATTGAAAAAGCAAACTTGAAGTGATGGGCCTTCGTTTCCACGACAAAAATAACGACAGCAGTAATAATATACAAAACAAGCCCGCAGAATTAATCATTCAGAAGACAGCTCCCCAAAGGTTAACATCGAGCAATATATTGTTCTTGGAAAGTTTAGGCTATAAAGTGAAAAATATCGACGGTAATGTTGCATCTATCCGAAGGACTCGACTTCGACGAAGTTATCGTTAAAAAGCAATTTCACTGGTATTCTCCGACGTACAAGAATTTTAACAACAACGACGAAGTGAATCTTAATCAATCATCAAGATATTTACACCTATCCGCACGAAAGTTATCTGTACATCGAAGGAACTTTCAAGCCGAGCGACGAAGGTACCGGCGAGTGTCGACTGACAAATAACCCTTATTCGTTCCTTTTTGAAGAGATCCGGTACGAAATCGACGGTAAGGAAATAGATAAAGTTCGAAATGTAGGCGTGACAACTCCCATTAAGGCGTACCTATCCTATAACGATGCGGAAAGTAAAGTATTACAAGTGGCCGGATGGGTGCCCTTTCAAGACCAGCATCCGACTTTATTAGATGATAAATTTATGGCATGCATACCGTTAAAATTTCTGCTCGGCTTCTGCGAGGACTACAAGAAAATCATAATGAACGCCAAACAAGAAATAATATTACTTCGTTCCAGAAGTGACAATAATTGTTACATGAGTACGGGAACGAAAACGGCAAGCATAAGCTTAGAAAAAATCGAATGGCACGTGCCGCACATTACGCTCAATGACGAGATGAAATTGAAAATGCTACAGCTTCTACAAGAGTCAAAATCTATTTTCATACCTTATCGACAATGGGAACTACACGAATTACCAAGCATGCGCCCAACCCTTAATGATGTGTGGCCAATAAGAACGTCTACGAATTTAGAAAAACCTAGGTATGTTATCGTCGCTTTCCAAGACGCTAGAAAAGACAAACCTACTAAAAGCGCGTCAGAATTTGATCACGCACACATTCGAAATATTAAATTACATCTCAATTCTGAAAGTTATCCGTATAAAAATTTAAATCTCGAAATGAGTAAAAATAAATTTGGCATTGCTTATCTGATGTACGCAGATTTTCAAAACAGTTTTATTACGGACGTGGCAACGAACCGATTCTAAATTTGGCGGAATTCAAAAAGAAAGCTCTCTACATTATAGACTGTTCGAAACAGAACGAGTCCGTAAAATCTTCGACTGTCGACATTAAATTAGAATTAGAGAGCGAACAGGAATTTAAGGCGGATATGGTCGCATACTGTCTAATTATCCACGACAAGATCGTTGAATATAACCCTGCAACGAATATAGTTAGAGATATAATTTAAACAAAATATATATTATTTTATGTATTTAATTATCTGAAATATATTTTTTTAAACAATGAGTGCTTTTATTTTCCCCTCCACTCTAAACGAAAGGAGGCCGAGTGCATTTTCTCGCTCAGTCTTTGCGTTTGCATCATCGAGCGGTGAGTTTACGCGAAATTATGAAGAAAAACGTAACATTTGCCAAAGAACCGGCCGTTGTAATGAATGATGAAGAGGAAGAGCAAGGCAATAACTGGATGCAAAACGCATGCGACAGAATCCGTTTCCGCCAACGTATTAAGAAATTATCGAAATTTCTCGACCCTATTCTACTCCGGAAGCACGAATTGTACAAGAAAGAAGCAAACGTAAAATCGCTAGTTATTGATATAGAAGGATTCCAATTGGAACGTTTTGTGGTAAAAGAATTGGCAATCAGAGACGCGTGTGGCATAGCACATTTCGTATTCGGCCCAACCGACGTTCCTTTCAATAAATTAAAAAAGGAACAATATAAAAGACAAATTATTTGGTTGGAAAATAATTATCATTATCTACGCTACTCTGATGGTTACATTCCTTACAGACAAGTGAAGAATATTCTTCATCAATTTACACACGGATATCAGCGAATCCACATAAAAGGTCACCAAAAAGCAAATTTCCTCCAAGAGCATTTACCAGCGATAGAAATCGTAAACCTGGAATCCGATCCTGACTGTCCGAATTTAAACAAAACAAATTCATCTTGCCTGCATCACACAAACAATTACAGTATTTGTTCCATGACTAACGCAAATGTAATTTGTAAATATTTATTATCAAGTTATGAATATAAGTTTTTTTTTCATAGTAATAAACTACATACGTAACAAGCAAAACGCATCTTTTATTTTTTAATACGCACGTCGGCATCGTTTTCGTCCGCTTCTGCTCGCGGAAATGCGCACGCCCCGAGGACCCATTTTTTCGAAATTCCCGCGACGCCGCCGCATGCAGCGATCTATATGCTCCCGCGCGCGTCATTCTTTTTACAGAAACCCACCGACGCGACGTCTCCGAGATGGACGCCGGCGATCGTCCTTTCGCAATTCGTCAGCAGATGGATACCGCCGGACGCAACCAACATCGCATCCGTGTTCGACGAAAAAAAAAACGACATCCTTCGCCGCGCGTCGTTATTATTACACATCTCGAACTGATACGAGCAACTGACTCAACGGTCGAGCGGCTTAGGTGGACGCCTCACGAACTCCGAGGAACGGGTTCGAATCTCTCTCCGGACGGAGGAAAAAAATTGACGCAACCAACATCGCATCCGTGTTCGACAAAAAAATTAAGACTCATTCGCCGCGTGTCGCGTCGTTAATATTACACATCTCGAACTGATACGAGCAACTGACTCAACGGTCGAGCGGCTTAGGTGGACGCCTCACGAACTCCGAGGAACGGGTTCGAATCTCTCTCCGGACGGAGGAAAAAATTCCGCAGCGAAGCGCCTGTGGCGACACCCGGCGGACAGTTTCCGAACTAACGAAAATAGCAGCAGCGCCGCAGGCATCTGGCGGACGGACGCCCGAACTACGTTGTCTCCGTCTCTCTCTCGAGAGAGAGAGCTCCATCTCACTTTTTGCCACGGGCTCAGATGAGACAGAAAACTGGACCGGAAGTCAATGCACTTCAAAGGGTATGGTCTGTTTTTTATATCTACTAATGTTGCCTCTATCTTCTTCCTTCTCTCTCTTCTGTAGTATATACAGAAGAGACCTCGCCGGTCTATATTAAATGTATTAAATTCAAGCGCTGATGATAGGCTTTAAGTTAACAAAAGGGCAAAGTTCTTTTTGGCCTCTAGGAGGGACCTCACAGTGTCATAGCCGATGACGAATTCTACGATGCGGTCGAGTCCGGTTTGGAGAAAATCGAGGAGGAGCAGGAGTTCCGGGAGAGACTCAAGAGCGGAAAGGCGATCCCGATCACACCGCCCCCTACATCGCCGGCCTTGCAGCACCGCCTTTGGAAAGAGGTAGTAGAACCCCAAAAGCTTCTTTCGCGGTAGAAACGTCTGAGTTTGCGCAGATTGACCGCACCGTTAAGCAGGAGGTCGCCATGGCGAAGCTAGGGGTGGGCGAGTGCGGCACTGGATGGCAATTGTTTGCGGAGGACGGCGAAATGAGGATGTACCGCCGTGAGGAAGAGATCGATGGGATGGTGGTCGATCCCTTAAAGGCTGTGCACATCGTCAGGGGATTCACCGGACATGAGATATGCCATTATTTTTTTAGCCCCCGATATAGATATGAATGGGAAAGTAAGCTTTCTGTTTTTGTAATAAAAACAAAAATAAAAGATTTTATTTTAGCTACTCTGGAACACATGCAACTCGTAGAAACAATAGCCGACGACTCCCTGATATTTTTGCAAACACACAAGAGAATATGGCCGGCGAGTCAACGCGATTGCCTCTTCTGGTCGCACATGCGAAGGTTACCCAACGATCAGGACCGGGATGGCCCGGATATTTGGACCGTGGTAAATCACTCGACGGAAATTTCGGATTATCCTGTAAGTACCAAGTCACTTCCGGTTCTACTTTACACCTCCATCTTTTTGTACACGTTACGTTTCAGGCAAATACTGGAAAGTGTGTTAGAATATACCTAACAGTTTGCCTTCTTTGTCAGACCAGAGTCGACCCGCCGAAAGATGGCGCACCTCTGACAAGAGATAATATATCTTGCAAGATAACTTACTGTTCAGTCGGTAATGATTAAATGAGTAAGTGACGAGACGATTTTTTTGTTTGTGTGTAATTTTCTAGTAAATCCTGGTGGATGGGCTCCCGCGTCGGTCTTGCGCGCCGTTTACAAGCGGGAATACCCGAAATTCCTGAAGAGGTTCACGGCGTACGTCATAAACCAAACGAAAACTAAATCTATCATGTTCTAGCGTTAAGGTCCGAGGGTTTTTATCCGTAACTTTAACTGTTTTTATTATGTTTCTATTGTTTTATTTTATTGAAATTTAAGCAAAAGACGATCGATTTTTACGCGGAAACGATCTGAAGAAAATCAAGATCATTTTAAAGAAAAACAAAACGTCAAAATCTGATCGAAATTTGAACAAAAGAGATCGAATTTCAACGAAAAAAAGGAAATTGTGAACATCGAAAAAAAATTAAAAAACAGTCAAAATTTTATTGAAATTTAAACAAAAGGCGATCGACTTTTACGCAGAAATTATTTGAAAACAAACAAAATCAATTTAAAGAAGAACAAAGCTTCAAAATCTGATCTAAATTCAACGAGGAAAATGTAATTTGTGAACGTTGGAAGAAAGATTTAAAAAGAAGATTTAAAAAGAAGTCAAAATTTTATCAAAATTTAAACAAAACAATCGATTTCTGCGCGAAAATCATTTGAAAAATATCAAAATAATTTAAAGAAACAAAGCGTTAAAATTTGATCGAATTTCAAACAAAAGAATTTCAACGAAAAAATAATAATAATTAGTGATTCTCGGAAAATCTTTTTTTAAAGAAGTCAAAATTTTGTAGAATTGAAACAAAAGACTATCGATTTTTACACGGAAATAACCTGAAGAAAATCAAAGTCACTCTAAAGAAAAAACAAAGCGTCAAAATCTGATCGAAATTTAAACAAAAAAGGATCGAATTTCAACGAAAAAATGTAATTTGTGAACATCAGAAACAAATTTCAAAAGAAAGTCAAAGTTTGATCGAAATTTAAACAAAAGACGGGCGATTTTTGCGCGGAAATTATTTGAAGAAAATCCAAATCATCTAAAAAAGAAGACAAAGCGTTAAAATTTTAAATTTTAAACAAAAGACGATTGAATCCAATTGGGAAATTTGATAAACAAAAAAAAATTATTAAAAGCATCAGAACATGATCGAAATTTGTAAACAAAAGTCGATCGAATTTCAACCAAAAAACAATGCTACTATAATTTATGTATGTTTCTACATCAAAGAATTTTTTTTTAATCAAAATTTTATCGAAATTTAAACAAAAGACGATCGAATTTCAACGAGAAAGGAATGATTTGTAAATATCGAGTCTTTTTAAAAAAATCGAAGTTTAAACAAAAGGCGATCGAATTTGAAAAGAAGAATATTTTTTGAATATCGAAAGAAAATTTTGTTTTAAATTTAAATTTAATCGAAATTTATACAAAAGTCGATCGAATATTTACAGTGGAACCTCCATAACTCGAATTTCAAGAGACCGGAAAATTACTTCGAGTTATAGAAATTTCGAGTTAAAGAAAGAGATTTCGATTATACACAATGTGCAGTGACATCAGTAAATTTCGACTTACAGAGAGTTTCGAGTTGTGGAAGTTCGAGTTATGGAGGTGCGACTGACTAATCAAAACAGAATAATTTATGATGAATATCGCAAGAAATTAAAAAAAAAATCAACATTTAGTCGAAATTGAAACAAAAGACGATCGAATTTCAACCAAAAATGAATAAATAATTTGTTAATATCGAAAGAATTTTTTTATCGAAATTTAAACAAGAGGCGATCGAATTTCAACGAAAAAAGAATATTTTGTGAACATTGAAAGGATTTTTTTTAATGAAAATTTAACTGTAATTTAAACAAAAGACACAATCGAAATTTTACGAAAAAAAAATAATTATGAAGAGAAGAACATTTTAAAAAAGACGAAATTTTATCGGTATTTAAACAAAAGGTCGATGAAATTTCGCGAATAATTTAAGAAAATAAACAGCGCCAAAATCTGATGGAAATTTAAACAAAAGGCGATCGAATTTTAAAAAAATGGGTATATGGTAAGAAAAGAAATAATATGTAATTTGTTGATGACAGAAAATTTTAAAAGTTCACAATTTCATCGGAATTTAAACAAAAGACGATCGAATTTAACGCGGAGAAAATTTGATACATCAGAACATAACCGAATTTTAAATAAAAGACGATAAATTTTATACAGGAAAAAAGAATTATCAAAAGACGATCGAAACTAATTCGAAAATTTCCGGAATAATTTAAGAAAAATAAGATGATAATAACATTTAAAAAAACTGGATTGACATTTAAATAATAATAAATATTTATTCATTTATTATTTAAAGAACATTTAAGATCATTACGATTAAATAAATCGGATTCAAGCTTTGCTAATCGACTTATTGACAGTTCACATACGTTTGATTCTTCCTCAAATACTAAATTATTACATAATCTTCAAAAAGGAAACAAATTAGATATAGCAGAAAATTTAGAAATATTTTTAAATTATCATTTACTTTCCAAAACAGTTCTTAATGAACAAACATCTTTTCCTACTGATCATTTTTTCAAATCCATTAATTGGAATTGCATTTGATTCTTCAACATGTATCAAATATTTTACTGCACGTACACTACCATACCTGTTAAAAAACATTCCTCAACTTTTCAAATTTTATTTATTTATTTACAAAAAACATCTGTCATTTATAAAAAAAAACACATGCTTCTACATTAGATTAGAGGATACTGTAAGTTCTTTATTACTTTTAAGTATTTAATTTTCTTATAATTCTTTATCTTGAAAGTTGTTGTAATTCTGATTAATGATGCTTTATGCGAAACCGGTCTAGAAAAGATTAAAACATATTTATTGCAGTACAAGACTTTTCTTATCACATATTAATTTATTCATCTGTTAGTCAATGTATACAACAGAGTGGAAATAAATGGACATTACATTTGCGCAAAAAAAATTCTTAAATTAAAATTCAATCGACATTTAAACAAAAGACGATCGAATTTCAACGAGAAAAGAATGATTTGTGAATATCGAAAGAATTTTTTTTAAGTCAAGATTTAAACAAAAGATAATCGAATTTTGAATAAAAGAGAAAGATTTTTTAATATTAAAAGATTTTTTTTAATCAAAATAATCGAAATATAAACAAAAGAGAATAATTTGTGAATATCGAAAATTTTTTAATACAAAATTTTGGTCAACGTTTAAACAAACAACGATCGAATTTAAACAAAAAAAAATTCACAATTGTATCAAACAAAAGACAATCCAATTTATACGAGAAAGGTAATATGTAATTTGAGAATATCGGAAGAAAATTTTTTTAAAAATATCAAAATTTCATTATAATCTAAACAAAAGTGTCAAATTTAAGCGGAAAAAATATTGAGAATTCAAACGAAAACTTTTTTAAAAATATCAAGATTTCGTCAGAATTTAAACAAAAGACGAACGAATCTAAACAAGAAAAAAATAATTCGAGAATATCAGAATTCTTTTTTTTTAATCAAAATTTCGTCAAAATTAAACTAAAGACGATCCAAGTCAACGCGGGAAGAATTTGTGAAATTGAAAATCGCTTGAGAAAAATTCGAGGGAATCAGAAAATCGAATCGAACGTGAAACAATGGACGATTTTTCGATTTTTTTAAATTTTAGATTGATTCGTTTCGTTTACTTTCTATCCGATTTTGTTTTTCCGACAGATTCTGACGTCTGCGCTTGAATTGTTACGGATTCTCAATTTTTTTTTCGATCGTCTTGTTTGAATTGTCGCGTTCTGGTCTCTCGTTGCTTAACTGTCATAATCTGCTTTGACATGTAATGTACGAAAACAAAAGACCAAAAACATAAAAAATTGATTTGAAATTGAAAATTGATTGAAAGTTGGAAGTTAACTGTATGTATTTTTTTTAAATCTATAATGGCAATAGAAGTCAAAAAATTATATAGTTTGAAATGTTCCAACCAAATTACTACAAGTATTCGCGTAAAGATGGCAGCACATGACATACGAAAACGCAATTCGATCGTCTTTCGCTTACATAAATTAACATTTCGAGGCGGTTTGTTACTTAACTGTCTCAATCTGCTCTGACGCAAACATTACTAAAGCCGTCGTTATTAAAACAAAAGACGATCGAAATAAAAATAAAATTAATCAATGAACAAGAGATCGTAAACAAATTAAATTTAATAATTTTTTTTTTTAATTTGAAGGGTAACCGAAGTAAAAAAAAATATTTTAATTGTTTCGCTTGAAATGTTCGAACCAAATTGTTACAAATAATCACGTAAAGATGGCAGCACGTACGAAAACGCAAAATGCAAAATCTTATCGCCTCTAATATCCCCCCCCCCCTATAAGCAACGCCTCTGTCCCCAGACCCCGACGCCCCATAATTTTTTTATTTTTCTTTACAATATACAGAGTGAGTTTTTCAGCGCCCTTTCTTCCGTAGCTCATTTACAGAACGAGACAGACTTTTTTTCTTTCACAAGGACATTTTATCTATACAACCTTAAATTATTTTGATACGTACAGTGTTCCGTGAAATACTGGCAGCATGCAGCAGGATTTTTTTTTAATTGGAACCGGTGTATTTTCTTGTAGAAAGACATAACACTTAATCCTCTAAATAGTAGCACATTTCACAAAAAGTCCCTCCTCCATCAAAAAAAAAATAATTAATTAATTAATTTGAAAAAGTGTTACAGTTCATTTTTCATTTCTGTTCTGAATACACCTTGTATATGCATTGCCACCGTCCAGTTTTCATTTCTGTTCTGAACACGCCCTGTATATGCGAAATTCGACGTGCCGGATTATTTCTTGGACCGCGTCGTTGTACACATTGCAGTCAGTGTAGGAATACCCGTATTTCGCCGGCGTAATTTCTCTTAAAATTTCGCTCTAGCATATTTCCATTAACAGGACCTTCATTTACTTAAACAAGTTCATTTTATATAAGTAATCCATCCTTACTTAAGGTCAAAATCGCGCGCATGTGAGTAGTTAGATAAACTTAACGAAGTTCTACTTCGGGGCGCGTATTATTCGTGATCTTTGCCCTTTTCGCTGATTGGTTCTCACTGTTACTAAGAAAATTCCGCCAATGGTAAAATCGAATGTGTCTCTCTCCTTAGTTTTCTCTTCTTTTCCGCCGATCGAGAAGTACGCCGCCGTGGCATTAAAGTTTCAATCATCTCTTAGATCGCACGTCTTTTTGTTAATTGATTGTGTGCCCGTTTCGCCGAAGAGGGTGAAAGTGCATGTGAACGGCTATCTGCCGAATTTGTTCGATCCAGTTAGAGATGAGAAAGCCGCATTCATTTTGCGACTTGTGGCAGTCCGGGTGATAATCCTGGGTAAGTCAATACGAACTGCGTTTCTCGATTTGGCCCTTACGTTCGCTTTTCTTTTTCGCTTATAGGCTTTTATCGTGGGCTTTTAACAAGAGCTACTTTTATCGTGGGCTTTTAACGAGAGCTATTTTCGTTGGGAATTAGTTTTCACCAAGAGTTTGCGGAAGTTGAGTCCGATCCGGTTTGTGCAGGTGCATTGTGAACTACGACGCTGGAAGTTCCCTCCCTCGCCCCTCTACGCGGAAGCCGGCACATTACAAAGTGACGCCGCGGCATTCCCGCAAAGACACCGACAAACGAATCGGACATCAAAGGAAATACAGGTCGGAGCGTTATAATTTTATTTTTGAGCGGTAATTCGCGAATTTAATTTCCGTTTCATTTCTTTGAAGTTGCCGCAATTAAACATGCAACTTATTGCGTACACTCCTCTGTAAATTAAGGAGGATTGTTCGTTCCTTGGTAAAGAGGATATAAGTAGACGAACGTTGTCGCGTGTATTTAACCGGAGATTTTATTTTATTTTTTGTATTATTTACGTGTTTGGATAATTTTAATATAGATAAATGCGAAGTTCGGATCCGACAAACATGAATATGTTGTAAACTAATCTTGTTCTTTTGTTGTCCATATATTACTTATTTGTTTATATTTTTTTTTGTGATTGATTAAATTAACGTGTTCTGGATGTAACGGGTTTTCTTAATTTTCACTTCTTCCCCTTTCAAAAAAAATTAAGTGGCGCCTATTTTTGGTTATGGCCTTCGCGTTTTGGAATTGAACCCCCCCGTCCCACTGCAGTTGGCTGGCAGCACCGGAATATTCCGCTCCGGTGTTAAACTTCTGCCTATTCGTTCAGGTAGGTAGCAAAAGATTATCACAAAAGAACACGTTCGTATTTTAAAAAAGGAAATGGTATACAGAAAACGAAAACAAGAAAAAAACAGAAGATAACTGCGAGGATTTTATAATTTTAATTGACAGAAAGGAATACCCAACAAACAAAATACATACAATTGGCAATGAAAAACGAAACTCCTCAAAAAATTATTAAAAAATTGGTCTCTGAACGCGTTCGCATTTTCAAAAAATACAAATAAACGAAAATTTTGCGAAACGAAAAAATTACAAACAAAAATTAGTCTCTCAGAAATGACATTAAATGTGTATTGTCATTTTAAAAAAATCGCCAACTGCTTTTCTGTCTGCAAAATTTGCGATCGTCATTTGTTTCTCTTTCTTTTTTCTTCTTTTCCTTTTGAAATTACTGTTTTTTCTTTTTGCTTTTCCGTTCTGATTACTTTTTTCCAAGAGTTAAAAAAAAACATTTTCTGCGATCGCAAATATTACGATCGTCTTTTGTTTCTCTTTCGTTTTTCTTCTTTTACTTTTGAAGTTACTCTTTTTCTTTTTGCTTTTCCGTTCTGATTACATTTTTCCAAGAGTTAAAAAAATCCTTTTCTGCGATCGCAAATACATATTACGATTGTCTTTTGTTTTTCTGTCTTCTCTCTTTTGTAAAATTTACGGTCATCATCTGATTTTCTTTCTTTCTTCTTTTCCTTTTGAGTTGTGTTTTCTTTCTCTTGCTTTTCCGTTCTGATTACATTTTGCCAGGAGTCAAAAATTTTCTTCCTTTTTGTTTTTAATTATGTCTGAAATTAAATGATCAAAAATTTTCTGCATCCTTTGTCCTTTTTACGATCATTTGTTTTTTTTTTTTAACTTTCTCGGCGAAAATATTCCTCATTTTTTCTCGTTTTTGTTCATTTACCACTTTTCAGAAGTTAAGAAATTTCTCCGACCTCACTATATTTCTTTTTCTTTCGTAGATATTACTATTGTCATGTGTCTTCCATTTCTTTCTTTCATTATGATTTTCAAATTACTATTACGTCTTGAATGTTCATTATTAATTTTTTTTAAGGAATTTTAAATCTACAAATCGTTTTGAGTTTTTATTTATTTACTTTTTTGTTATGATCGCCATTTATTTTTCGGTCTATTTTCTATTGTCATTTGTTTTACTTTCTTTTTCTTTTCTTTTTGAAGTTTAAGTGACGCCACTGTGTAATTACTTATACTATGGCTCATGTGCCCCGAGGATTACAAAAATCCGCCCTTCGTTTTACAACTTAGAAGACTTCCCTGCTTTATCCGTTATTCGCTGTAATAAGTACTTACCTCAAAGGTAGCACTAAGGTTTTCGTTCCATACGTGTAATGTTTTACTTACTATAAGGCCTTATAATGTTGATAAGACGGCGCGCGCTCGACGAGTTTTATTGAAAAAACAAAACAAAAAAAAAACTTGTTGAACGCACGCTTTTCCTAATTAATATTTTATGAATGTTGTCCGTAAAATGTATAACAATTAAAAAAGAAAAAGAAGAAGAGAATAATTACGTTGAGCCTGTGAACTTTTACGTTGTCGATGTTGAATACTTGTAAAAAGTGTGTTTTTGTATACATATTTGAGGTTAAGTAAGAGATTTTTGATATTGCTTGTAGGTACGTAGTTAAGTAAGAGATTTTTGATATTGCTTGTAGGTACGTAGTTAAAAATGAATTTGTAATAAAATATGTGTATTTATTAATGTTACTCTTTTGTTTCGATTATTTTTACTTTTCAAGTACCTACATATTTTTTTACCATGTGTAATAAGCAGACTTCAGACATTTCGCAGCGTTGCCATGGCTACGCAATGAATGAGCACTTTTCATTGGTCCTCGCGTTGCGTAACAATGGCAACGCTTCGAAATGTCCGATGACGTCTGGTAATACCTGTAAACGGTCATTAACAGACTTCGGACATTTCGGAGTGTTGCCATGGTTACGCAACGCGAGGACCAATGAAAAGTGCCAAGGTAACGTAACCAAAGCAACGCTTCGAAATGTCCGAAACCTGGTTATTAAGTTACGTAACGCAGGATTTCACCAGAGGGCGTAGTCAGAACGTAATCGTAGAGAAGCGGCCGCCAACTTGAAGTTGAGGAAAAATTAAATTAAAACACACAGATGGCGTTTTGTAGAGACCAGATCCGTACTTACTCTACCGTAACAAAATAAACACTTTTTAACGACAGTTAAATATACAGGGTGTACATTTAAGAAAGGTTCGAGATTATCGGAATTTTTTCGAACGTCCTTTGTTTTAAAGTTCGAACCGATGTGGAAATTTGAAGGACGAATTTATCTTGTAACAAAATACTTCGGCTAGCGTACAATTATAAACCGGTTATTAACTGGTTAATTATCCGGTTAATAACACCCGGTAAACTAAGTTATTTACCGTGTGGTTATTTATTTTGAATTTGCTGCCAATAGTTTGGAAATATTTCCAAACTTTATTAATATTAATATTAGTTTTGGATGATTAAGGTTAACAACAATTCTATTTCCTCATAAAATCAAGATTGTGAGGTAGTTTGAGTTTGATCTTTTCTAAAAGGATAAGTCAAAAGCAATACAATAAAGCCAGTTTTTTTTTTCAGTTTGTTATTTACTTTATTTGCCGTTTAATTAACAGGTTAAAAATCCGGTAAATTAAGTAAATTATATAATTTACCGGTCAATTTACAACACTAACAATAGATGGCGTCCTCTAACACGTATTGAGTTTATAAAATCTGGAAGACTATATTAACGAAACAAAAGACGATCGAATTTAACTCGGAAAGTAATCGTGCAAATCAAAACCAAATTTCGAACTCTAAACAAAAGACTACGTAAACCGGCGCGAAAATTCGAGAAACGTTTTCGTTTTCAAAACTATCGTCAAAATTGCAAGACAAACTTCGGCTAGCGCGCAATAGATGGCGTCCTCTGTCGCATACTGCACATTGTAAACTCAAAAGACGATTGGATTTAATGCGTAAAAAATTCGTGGAAATCGAAAACATTTGATAAACTTCGAACTTTTTAAACAACATACGATCGAAACGACGCGACGCGAAAAATTGAGGATACATTTTCACTTTGTCAAAAACGTAACAGTATATGTACTTCGGTCAGTGTACATCAGATGGCGTACTCTCTAACGTATTGGTAAGGTACTAAATCAACACTCCGTACAGGTAACGCAATCCCATTCCTCTCGTGAGAGGATTGAGAAACAAAGATAACTAATATAATTGTCGCAAGTGCAATAAGGAAGACAACAGTTTTACGGAATTCTGTTTACCGCAATGTCACTGGTTTCAATTTAAAAATGTGTTAGGTTATGTCTAGTTAGTTATTTACCAATCAAAAAGTTGTTATTTTGAGAAATGCAGAATGTTTCTTGTACGAAAAGGGCGGAATCATTAAATGTCATGCGATAAAAGTTTGGGATGCGATATTTAAGCTCAATTTTCTTAACCACTGACAGTAACTTTGACAAACGTCACTTCAAATAATATTTCCAACTGTTTTTTATCCCTAGATGAGAGGAATGTGCGACAAGGATAGATATAAAAAATCACTAAATGCGTTACCTCTATACGAAGTATGTTGATTTAGTACCTTACGTATTGGGTTGTAAATCGGGAGATTATTTTATTGGAATTTAAACAAAAGACGATAGATGTTAGTGGGGAAAAGAAAAACAGATCTGATCGAATTTAAACAAAAAAGGATCAAAACCAATATGAAAAACTGAGGAACGAGTTTGTCTTAAAATAAATAAGTATAGAAAATAATCTACTGAATATATAACTTAATATATGACAGTGGACGCCGTCTAATGTTAATTTTGTTACAATTTTGACAATTTAGAAATTGTAGAATTTTTAAATTGTTTTAATTTTTAAATTGTTTCAAAAATTATAACAAAATGCTCCATTAAATGGCGTCCACTGTCATGTATTGAGTTACATGTTCGGTAGATGATTTTATCGGCATTTAAACAAAAGACGATCGAATTTAGGCGGAAAATATTCGTGAAGATCGAAAACATTTGATCAGAGAATCAGAATTCGATCAAACTTTGAAATTGAATGCATTGTGAAAATTTGAAGAACGAACTTGTCTTCACAAATTGTAACAAATTACTTCCGCGAATATACAATAGATGGCGTCCTGAGCTGCATCACATTTATTGTATATTCAAGAGGTTATTTTGTGTATTTAAAAAAATTCTTCATTACAGATGGCACATGTCAGATAATCTTTCTCAATACAGGAAATCCTTTATGTTGGATTACAGAGGGCGCTTCAATCCACTCGTTTAAAATAGAAAGTCAACGCGGTCACACGCTAAATAGTTTTATTATTATTTTTTTAAATAAATTTTAATTACATAAATTATAAAATGCTCTGTGATACTTCTTGGCATAATTGAAAAAGTACTAATTTAGGAAAATAAATGGCGCCCTCTTTCGGTTTTGTTTCTAACAAAGTACTTTTATTAATGTTGAAATTCTCCATGCTGTTTATAGATTCTATTATAAATATTTAAGAAAGATATTCTTTTCTATAATTTCCTTTGTACGTGAAACTAGTTTGCAATAAAAGAACATTTGGAAATTATAGAAAAGAATATCTTTCTTAAATATTTAAAGTACTTTTACTTTACTTTTTAGTAGGCAAAATATGGCGACACTGAAAATGTGTTTAAAAACAAAAAAGTAAGAACGCTTTATTATACAGTGTGTCCCAAAAAGTTTTATACAAATGGAGAAAAAGTTTATCTTACATTTCACAAAAAAAACTATTCTTTATATAAAGCTCTGCATGACTTGTAGATCCATAATCAGATACAATTTTTTTTTAAAATTGGCTGGAATACAGGGAAAATAAAAAATAATGATTTGGACGAAGTGCAAAATACGTGCAAACTGTAGTGGAGAAGCAAAATGTTCATTGAAATTGTAATTAAATAGCAGAAAATTATGCACACTTGTAGATTATTGATATTCCCAGATAAAAATTAAAAAATAAACACCTCAGCAATTGTTAGATAATTTATTTTTATAAAACATTGATAACCTTCTTTATCAATTTTTATCTGGGAATATCAATAATCTACAAGTGTGCATAATTTTTTGCTATTTAATCACAATTTCAATGAACATTTTGCTTCTCCACTACAGTTTGAACGTATTTTGCTCTCCCTCCAAATCATTATTTTTTATTTTCCCTGTATTCCAGCCAATTTTTTAAAACTTTTGTACCTGATTATGGATCTACAAGTCATGCAGAGCTTTTTATAAAGAATAGTTTTTTTTTGTGAAATGTAAGATAAACTTTTTCTCCATTTGTATAAAACTTTTTGGGACACACTGTATGTACAAAATTTAATAAAATAGAATTAACGGTCGTCGGTTTTGACGAGCTTCAGTGTATCCCCTCGAGGGGTGTAAATGTCTTGTACTGGTACAGCTTGTCGTCCCCGAGCCGTACAGCAAGCGGCCCACTCCATTTTCGTCGTAGTAAGGATACCTGTACTTAGGCCTGAAACAAAAAAGGAAAATAATAATAAATGCATACACTTCAGGGCCAGTCCCTTTTCCCCCCTCCTACCTTTCAAAATATTGGAAGTTGGGCGCCCTCGGCGTCAACGTGGCCGTCACCAAACAAAAGTAAGTGATCAGAAGCGCCTAAAATAAAAGGAGTTAAAAATTAAAAATAAACTTAAGAATTAAAATTAAGTTATAACTTTCCGTTGCATTTTGAATTACGTTGTTTCTCCCAGTTCACGCAAGTGACAGAAAAGATAATAAGAAAGAATGTCAACTGTCAAATATTGCTTTTTCTGAAAGAGAACGTATTAAGGCTATTTGGAGTGATTTGTAGAAACTGTTGCCCAATATGATACTCCTAATAAATAAATTAAAAGTGCTCGTTCTTTTAAATAACTGTCGGTGAATCACCCTGTATAATATTGTAAGTTTTCGACGCAAAAATTTCGAAAAAGAAAATTCCGAAAGTTGATAAAAATTTCAGGACGCAACAGGAAAATCAATTGGCTTAGGGAGCGGGGCTTTCTAAAAATCGTTACGTGGAAAGTATTGGAAACTGAAAATTAGAAAACTAAGTGAAGGAAGAATATAAGAATTTTTTTCATCAAATTGCCCAAAAAACTGAAACGTGTGTGAAAGAGAGGTCGTTACGTAAATAAAGAATAGTACTTAGTAAGGCGACCCACAAACATTACATTATTTATTAAATGAAAAGTTCAATTAAATAACGAAGAATAAATAGAACGAAACGGAAGTTTTGGAAATAATTAAAAGAAAATGGAAATATATTAAACAACAGCAATATTGAAAACAAAAGTAAAAAAAAAAAACAAACAGCGCAAGCTTGAAACTCGCTGAGGCCCATTGAGTTTCAATTCCAGTTTAGACAAACTCGGTTCATATCTTGATTTCAGTTAGCTGCTAAATCTTTAAATGTCAAATTTTACTCTAATTGTAAATTCAAAGTTTAAATGGAGTTTAGTTTAAACCGATACAAAAAATAAAATAAATAGAAAGCACTCACCAAAACACAGAAGTATCGCCTCATCTCTTAATTCCTTCTGCTTTCACTTTCGACGACGAGCCACAACGACTGAACTTGGAAGGTCGCATTCGCGTCTTAATCTGAAAGAGAAAGTCCTTCTTCCCAATCATGGACGTGCATAACTGTGGGCCGCTGGAAGGAACATGTTTGTTTACAGGTACGGACTGTCCACGACCGTGACACGAAATCAAATGTTAGAATAGAATTACTCAGATCATTTCCTCTCATTATAAAATTTTTAAGGAATCTTGGGGACTGGTCAAGAATATTGTATTAATTTTTATTATTGCATTAAAAGCCCACTGAGAAAAGCTGTTGCTTGCGTTAAATAAAAAAAACTACTACTATAAATAATTAGCTGAGCCTATACGAGTAGTTGAAAGACTGAGAGTAATATCAGATGGACGTTTCGATCTTTTTAACTCTCATCAGTGAGTTGCGACTTTTAACGGTATAATCGTCCGCGTCCGGCCTTCGTTGTAATAGTTGTGTAACATATTTTTGTCGATTATTTTTTTTAAATAAATGACTAATATTTGTTAACACTCTATATGTATATGGAAAAAAATGTTAAAGGAGAATGACTAAAAAAAACTTCAGCTGGAGGACAGACAATAGATGGCGCTCGTATCTAATTTCTCTTCGACTGACGCTTGGCGTTTCGTCTTGTCGAAATTGAAAGAAAATATTTCGGCTGATATACAATAGATGGCGCTCTTATCGACTTTCTCCTCGATCAACGCTCGGAGTTTCGTCTTGTCGAAATTGAAGGAAAATACCTCGTCTAATACACATTAGGTGGCGACATATTAGGCCGTTATTATAAGCACGAGTCTGTCTGTAAAAAATAACCTGTGAGCAAATAAAAATCAGATTAGAGCAGGCGGTGCAAAGAAAATGTATGTCTGTGATTCAATAAAAAGTCAATAAATTTGACAGTCCATGAATGTATTACATTAACTAATTCAGTTAATCACAGACATACATTTTCATTGCGCCGCCTACTCTAATCTGATTTTTATTTGCCCATTTTTTATATCTATAAAAAGAGTTTGTTGATATAAAAACTACCTATAAAAAGTCTTGTAGCTATGTATAAATAATCTTTCTGTAAAAAAAATGAAGGGAACATTTTGTCGTGGATCGCTCTATAACATAACTCACCTTCGTTACGTAACTTACTTTTGTCAATCAGTTTCTTTTAAAAAATGACTTTAAAGTTCGGTAACAACCTGTACATGAAAAAAGAATGTTAAATGGTGAATAACAAAAAAAAATTCAGCCGGGGGACAATAGATGGCGCTCCTATTGAACTTCGCTTCGACCGACGCTTGGAGTTTCTTCTTGTCAAATTGAAAGAAAATACTTCGATTGATATACAATAGATGACGTCATATAACGCACGAGTTTGTCTATAAAAGAATCTATCTATAAAGTTAATACATATATCTACAGAGTTAAGTTTGGTAACACCCTGTATATGGAAAAGAATGTTAAAGGTGAAAAACAAAAGAAAAACTTCAGCCGGAGGACAATGGATGGTGAAATTGAAAGAAAGCACTTCGGCTGATATACAATAGATGGCGTTATATTATGCAGTTATAAGCAAGAATCAGCCTACAAAAGAATCTATCTATGAAAAGAATTTGTTTATAAGAAAAAGTCTATCTATCTATAGAGTCTGTTTGTAAAAATATGAAAGAAATTTTTCGTCATTAGATGGCGCTCCATAACATAACTCGCCTTCGTCGTAATAATTGTGTAACATTTTTTGTCGATTATTTTCTTTTAATAAATGACTTTAAAGTTTGGTAACATCTTGTATATGAAAAAAAAAATAGTGTTAAGGGTGAATAACAAAAAAAACGTCAGCTGGAGGACAATAGATGGCACTCCTATCGAATTTATCTTCGACCAACGCTTGGAGTTTCGTCTTGTCGAAGTTGAAGGAAAATACTTCGGCTAGTATACAATAGGTGGCGTCATATTATGTCGTTATAAAAGAATCTATCTAAGAGCTTGCTTATAAAAAAAAATCTATCTATAAAAATTCTGTTTATATAAATATCTATCAAGTCTGTCTATTAGAAAAAATGAAAGAAATTTTTTATCACAGATGGCGGCCCTGTAACATAACTCGCCTCCCTTTTAATAGTCGTGTAACATGTATGTATTTTATTTTAATAAATGACTAAAGTTTGGTAACAGTCTATATAAATGCAAAAAATGTTAAAGATAATTAAAAATTATATACCTCATACTATACCTGATTTCTCATACCTATAACTGATTTCTTTTTGGCACCTTCTTTCGGGATCACCCTGTATGTACGTAGATCATTTTCTATATAAAAATGAAAACAATTTTCCATCACAGATGGCGTTCTGTAACGCTAATGCATTAACTGAACTTTCTTGGATATGTTCATGACTTAAGTTCGATAACACTCTATGGAATGCAAAAATATTCTTTTTGCTCTAAATTGTTTTATTCGCTTTTCAGTGTAATTGTAAAAAAAATACTTTGGCTATCGAACAATAGACGGCGCCCTTTATCCAATTTGTAAATTTAAGTAAATTTTTAGGTCAGCAAACTACTGATGGCGCCCTCTATGCTGTAGACACACGAAGCAGATCATTGTCTACTTAAAAAAATAAACACAATTTTCCATCACTCTCACGTATTCACTGCAGCGGACAATCTTATTTTCCTGGATAATTTATTTATAATGACTCGAGTTCGGTAACACCTTATATTTTGTTATAAAGACTGCGCAAGAAATTTCTTATTTTTTGGTTGAGTTGAGTTCGCTAACACCCTATGTACTGCAAACAAAGCGATAGTGGCACTCTTAGATACATATATTAAAAATTGCTGTTTCTTTTCTTGTACTTCTTTCGTCCGACATTGAAAACGTTTCCTTCACAGGGCGATGCAAAAATATATTTTTCTTATAAAGTCGCAATAACTCGAGTTTGGTGACACCCTGTACATTGCAAACAAAGGAATAGACATTTTTTTAGGTAAGTTAATTAAAACTCGTAATTTCTTTCTTGTAGTTTGACCTTGAAATAGTCTTTGAAAGCAGTCTATTCACAAAGCGAGGCAAAAACAACAAATTCTTCATATTTTTCCGATTACTATTTACAAATGATTCGGTAACACCCTATATATTGCAAATAAACTAAAGGAGACTTTCTTACGTAGGTCAATTAAGTAATTTCTTTCTTGTATTTTGACCTTGAAATAGTCTTTGAAAGGTGCCCTTCACTTTCTCCTTATACAGCCTATGCAACGTTTTTCTTTTCATCCCAGTACTATTCACAATGACTCAAGCTCGGTAACTCCCTATATGTATATTGGGTAGATAAATTAAAGTTAGTAATTTTCTTTTGTATTCTGACCATGACCTTGAGTATGAGTCTTTGAAAAGATTCTCTTTACTTTCTCCTTACACAGGCTACGCAAGAATTCTTTTATTTTCTCTGACTTCAGCAGGCAGGATTAATAAAAGGAAATGTAGCGAGACACGGAGGAGAGTCCAGCGGGGCCATACAAGACTCAGCGTGGACACGGAGTTCGTGGGAATTAGTTCCTGTTTTTCCGGACTTGGTACGGGGGGTCCAGCGGTCGGTCTCAAGCAAGGGGAATTCCTATCCTGCCTGCTGAAGTCAGCGATTCCTTCTCCTATCGTTTACATGGTTATTTATAATAATAAAAACAACCCCGGTAAATTAAATAATCCACCTTAGCATCATTTGTGGCATTGCTCGGGGAATACGCTGCAATCAAAACCGATTTGCACAAAAATTTTCAAAATTATTTTATAGTTTACAAACACGAAGCAGCGAAACCTTGGAAGATCATTCTTGTGGTTCTGAAAAGAACCTTTCAAAATTCACCGGTTGAACAACTGCAAGTATAGCAAGATCGGAGAGTAGGACTTGACCTTCGTTTTGCTAATCAGAAGCCGTTTTAAAAAATCTAAACTGTCAAGAACAAAATTAAACTAAAAATATTTCTAAAGATGTTCGAAAAGACCACCATTATTTGCTATACATAAATTACACCTCTTTAAAATCGAATTTACTGCTTTCCTAGTAGAACGTCCGTCAATATTGGCAAAAGCTTCTAAAACACCTTCCCTCAGATCTTCTATTGTTGCATACGATCTTCGATAGACTTTATTTTTTATCGCTCCCCATAAATAAAAGTCTAGAACAGACAGATCTGGAGATCGAGGTGGCCACGTAACTGGTGCATTCCTTCCAATCCATGAGTTGGGAAAAGTTTCATCTAAATAATTTCGCACTGTTAATTGATTATGCGGCGGTGCACCATCATGTTGGAACCATTCTAGCATTCCTCGAATCTGTAAATTTAATTCGTCCAACATATTTTCAAAATCATTCCGTAAGAAATCAAGAGAGCGGTCACCGGTTAAGGTATCATTATAAATGTATGGACCGAGAATTGTTGATCCAATGATACCGCACCAAACATTAAATCCGAATTTAATTTGTGGTCTTCTTTGCTCAACATGATGTGGATTTTCTTTTAACCAGAGATGCTCTTTGTGTCTATTGAACATGCCACAATTTGTAAATCGGGTTTCATCTGTCCAAAGAACTTTAAATTTGAACTGTGCGTCGCCTATACATTTATCTCTAAACCACGTACAATACTCAATACGCCTACCATTATCACCTGGATGCATTGTTTGCGAAATCGATAATTTGTAAGGATGGAACTTATGCTTTTGCAATATTCGCATAACAGTGCGTTGTAATGTGCACGCTTCCGTTTCAATCTGTCGGATTGAAGTTGATGGATTTTCCATTACATACGCTAGAACATTTATCTCAGCAGCTTCATTAGTTGAGTTGGTTCTGTTCCTAGGTTTACAGAAGGAACCATATTCTCCCAAATTGTCATACAATCTTTTAAATGTAGGCAGTGAAGAAGGCTGGCGACGATCAAAATAGCGGTCAAAATATTGTTGTGCAGCATGGATGGCATTTTTCTGGCACTGAATGTAACACTCGATCATATCGCGCTTTTCTTGATTTGAAAAATTCATTTCAATGACAAACCTATTACTTATTAAGTGAAAATTATTGGTGGTAATAAACGTCAAAGTGATATAATTTACATTTGTCAATAACTTTTGTTTCCATGGCCAACCATATTAACAATTTCTGCAATAGCTCTGCTGGTTTCCGAGATCCCTATGCTAAACATCGAAAAAAACTCACCCTGTAGAAGAAACCGTTTCAAGTGGAACACCGGTATATGCGCGAAAAGTCACGTGGTTCTCAACTATTCCTGAAGGCTATATATAAATGTACCTTCGTTAACAAAAAAATATATATAAATACACAAAATACTTTTATTCTCTTCTTTTTTCTTAATTCCTTTTTCTTCTTAAATTCTGGTGCAAAATCAAAGTTAATTCTTTTTGTTTCCTTTTCTCAACTGCTTTTACCACAACGAAAAAAAAATTAAAAATTCCTTTATTGATTGATTGTTTAAAAGGTGATAATTGTACTTCAAGTTGGTTCTTGTCCGATGAAATTTGTATCACAAAATCTTTTAACCGGACACTAAATCTCGCACTATACACTTGCGAGATTTAGTGTCCGGTTAAAAGATTTTGTGATAATTGTACGTTGAGAAAAATTTATTTAAATTTTCTTTTTAATTCTAGTTTTCAGTCTGTAGATGAAGAAAATGGACACCCCTGGGTCAAACTGATCCAACATTTGAATCCTTTTTACATCGACGCGCTGCACGCCGTTTTCCGAGAAAAATGCTACATGAAGAGCCCGAAGAAAACCGACCTGGAAAAGGGGGTGACGAAGCAGGAGTTCGTCGACGCCATAAGCGAGGTTTTCGGTAAACTATACTTGTTTTGGGTTTTTAATTATTTGTTTCATTCAGTTTATTTATTTATATTTATAATGATGTGAAAGAAACTCTTGAATCAGCAGCCAATTTTTTTAAATAATTTTTTGAAATTCGTTCAACAATTTTAGTAATTTTTGTACATCATTTTTTTCCATTATCAATACAATGTCATCAACATACCTCTTATAAAACAAAACCTCTATGTTTGATTTTGACAAAATGGCATTTTCCATATGGACAGTAACCAAATTGGATTAATGGGTAAACCCAAAAATAATGTAAATGACTGTAACTCCCTTAGCAGTAGATAACTGCGTTCGTTTATTCAACTCCGTTCACTCTATTTACTCTTTTCGCATTTCTGTCTCACTCATACTTGCAGTAAAACTTATTTGCTCTCTCTCTCTTTAGAGGGTCAAAAGCGTAAATAGAGTGAACGGAGCTGAATAAACGAACGCAGCTTATAGCGCAAACGTCAACGTACCGTCCGTCGAGGTTAGGTGTAACAGGAGCGCCGCGTCACTCCGAAGTTGGCTTCAGGGCAATGAAATTGGCACATAGTGGAAGAACGGCTTCTAGTTACCACTCCCGTCCCTGCTCGAGCGCCCTCCTTCGATTTCTAACTCAAAGATACAAAATTCCACAATGGCCGATCAAAATCCGTTTACTACAAGATGGAAATCATTTTGAAAATCTTAGAAAATTCATCAATCGATGAGTATTTGGCAACACTAATACGAACGATTCGCGGGAAGAGATCCATTAGCCAATGACAGGCCTGTAATGCTTCCTACACTCGACATGGGCCAGTCTTATTTTAAAAGAATACATATGTTCAGACTCGTATAACATTTTTGTGCGAGACTTTAGGACCGGTCCAAGTTACGAGGCTAAACTTACGGCGTAGTTACACTTTCGTAGTTACACGGTTCGCGGGGAAAGAGGGGAGAGATCCGTTGGCCAATGACAGGCCTGTAACGCTTCCTACACTCGACATGGGCCAGTCTCATTTTAAAAGAATACATAATATCTTCAGACTCGTATAACGTTTTTGTGCGAGACTTTAGGAGCAGTCCAAGTCACGAGGCTAAACTTACGGCGTAGTTACACTTTTGTCGATATACAGGGTGACTTGAAAGGTAGAAAATAAATTTAACGAAATGTTTATTTTTCGGCAATTGTTACTTAAATTACTTCTTTTTTTTTAGTTAAACGATCATGTTTTACTTTTTTGTAATAAGTGATTGTATTTTTTTTTAAATTGAATTCTCGCCTCATATTTTATATTAGTCGATAGTCTTTTGTTTCGTTGACCGCGTGCTTTCTCAATAATTACAACTGAATTAAAAAAAAACGGGAAATGATTTTTTTCCAGTTGTAAATTTGGTTCCATTTGTCAGTTAATTGTCTACTTGACAATAATACATATCTTTCAAAAAAATTAACCTATTTACCTATAAACTGACATACCATCAAATAATTATAACCTATTTCTAATAAATTCATTTTCACACTATGAAAATATTGAAAAAAAACATGTCGATTTATTTTGATATTTCCCGATTTTTTTGGTTTCAGCTGTACCTGCAACGACAATAATAATTAATTGCCCAAATTCTTGTTTTGTTTTTGTTGGTTTCGCTTGATTCTTCTATTGTTTTTTGTCTTGTTTTGTCGTGCTCTTTCACTTTTTTTGTTGATCGTCATTTATTTCTTTCATTCTTACATGAAAATTTTCCCAAGTGACTTACGACTTCAGGTTTGAACTTCTTACTTCATTAAAAGAAAAAATTGAATGACGTGCATGAAGCCCCCAAGTTGATCTTTTTTTTTCTTCATTATAATTAATCGACGGAAACATTTGAAGGTGATACCAACTACACGGACCAATCGATCTTGGTCTTCAACGAAATCGACCGCGAAGAAACCGGTTCTATAACTTGGGATCAGTTTCTCGATTTTATCATGAAACAGCTGTCGACTTCGACGCCCCAGATTTTAGAGCTGGCCGAGCCACAAATCACAGACAGCCCCCACGTGAAGGTAAAAGAATTCCTCGACGAATGAAAAGCTTCCGGTGGCACCCCGTCAATTTTTTTTCTGTCAATATTTCTTCTTTATTACTTCGGGCGTTGCCACGCAATGAATGTATTGGTTCTCGTATTGCGTGTAACCATGGCAACGCTTGTAGAAACGTCTCATTGGTTAATCGCCACGCCTACTACGCATTCCGCCTGTACATATAAATTGAGCAACTCAAACGTATGATAGTCAGTTTCTATGAAGCAGCCGCAACTGTTCTGTTCTTCGTCACGAACACCGCCAGAAATCTAATCATCTACGACGCTTCCGGGCTGAACCACGTGCCGCTCTGGTTCATTTTGGGCTTACCCAATATTTTGCACGTGCGCATTCTACTATTAAACCTAAAACTGATCTATTTAGACCTCGGTTCAAGTAACATTGGACCCTCATTGGGCAAGTTACAAATTGATTTTATACGCGCCGGGCACGGGGTTCGGGTGAATCTCGTCGGTTTGTCGAGGACCCCACGGCGCAACAAGAAACGTCGGATGGCCAGAAGTGGTTGTAGAGAAAATGTATTGAATACGTATACAGGTTAGAATAATTATGTACAAGATATATATACAGTTGTTTGTAGACGGCGTCGGCGGCGACGTCCTGAGGTGGGGCGGCGTCGGTGATCGAACGTCGGCGTCCTGGTTGAACGGCGGCTCGCAATCTTCGTGGATTGCCCTTGTAGTTGGAGGCACCGGTACGGGGCGGCGGTGACGTACCTTATTAAGTGTTGTTGACGGTCCTGGTGAACGGCGTCAGGGCAGACCCAGGAAGGCGACGGCGTCGGCGGCGCAGAGTGGCAGCGACGGTGGTCCTGGTCAGTTGCGCCTGGCGGTTCCGGTAGGCGGCGTCTACGATGGTTCCGGGGAGCGTGACCCAGGGGTCCAAGATGGCGGCGTCGGTCGGGGCGAAGCCGGGGAACGTGGCGGCGAGCGACAGCGTCCTAGTTCGTGCTCCCTTGGTCGTGGTGGATAATTCCTACGAGTCTAGGCGAAGCGTTGGACACGGCCTCGATCTGCCTGCTCCGTGTCAGAGAAAGGATTAGATTCGTATCCAGATCCGATCTGACGGCATGAAGCGATGCGCGGGCTTTTATTGGGTCCTAATGAGGGTAGTTCTTGGAAGCCGTAATGAACTCTCGCTTCTGACGTCACAATCCGGATTAAGGGTGTGGCGATTTCGTTGTTTTCAGCGACGATTCACATTTTCTGCGTTTTCTCGCAGCTGAATCTTGATTCTCTTTGTTTTATCGGAAAGGGGATTTGATTCTGCGTCGTTTGATACCAAACACGTTATGATTTGGATGAGGATTAACGGCGGGAACATCCGGGAAGTGCATAACACTTTGTGGCGCGCTAACATTTGTTTCAGCGGTAGGATTTCGCTGTAGAGAGATACAGAATGATGTCCTGGATCGATTGCAATTTGATTCGAAGCGATAAGTGTTCGGGAAGCGGAGATATCCGCGATTGACGGTTCTGCTACTTCCGGGTGATGTAGAATCAATTGCAGCGGTAGGATTTGCGTGAATTTTTGCGTGGACGTGTAGAAACGTGTGAGGAATCATATGTGATAGCTTGATCCGGTGACAGGAAGTGTTGGAATTCGTGAAAAAATGCGTAAGCGGAAGGATCAACTTCCGGGTCGCGTAAAACAATTTCCAACGGTAGGGTCCTCTTGAAATTCAGTACAGGTGTAGAGAAGCAAACGGAGAACGTAATTATAAGCTTTGAAGTCAATGGCGTCACGGGGAAAAATGTTATAGATGAAAATAGAAACAAAGGAATCGGTGTTCGTGATGTCACAGGTGACGCGCCCAATTCCGGGAATCGGGGCGTGTAACATTGATTTCGTTTCGACCTCGGTCCGTGTATTAAGAAAAACTCGTTCATTGGCTCTCGCACCAGTGCAATTTCGAATGTATCTATTTAGACCTCGGTTCGAGTAAAATTCCTAGCGTTGAAACACCGAAACCTATATAGTTCTGAAAGGAAACTGATTTAATATTAAACAATGTATAAGACGTTTGTTTATAATGACAACACAAGAGCTAATACGGTTGCCAACGATCATTAATAAAAAAAGGCACCAGATCCACCGCGCCAAATTCAAACAAGCTACAATATTGTTGACTCACCTGATGCTATTCACTCATCTTTGATTACTTTACAGTGTTTGGCGTATTGCGTCAAGCCCGACAGGGAAGTTTTGTACGCCAGAAACGCTCGTGGGGAGGTGATGACTTTCGTTTTTCTTCAACCGAAACTCTCACTCCTAAGGAAGAAGCACAACGATAAATTAAGCATTTTTTATTGGCAAGTACGTACGAGTCGAACAAAAAATTGTTTTGCTTCTTTTCTTTTCATCAGGAGCTGGTAGAGGAAAAGGATTTTTTAGCGTGGAAGATCCACGGGAAACTTCACTCGGACGTCGTCAATCACATCCGGTATTTTCCGGAAAACGACACGATCCTGACGTGCAGCAGAGACCCAGGAAGATTGATCACAATCACCCCCATCGACAACAGGATCAAACCGTACGTGTTCAAGATGAAAAGGGTAAGCACAGCTGATTTTATTTAGATTGCGCGATGGGCCCAGGCGTTTACGTTGCGATGCCTAAAATATTTGTAGCAATCACGTTTTTAAAACTGATCTAATGACGGATTGATTTCTTTTCGACCTCGGTTCGTGTATTTAGAAACTGTCTGTTTAGACCTCGGTCCGAGTAGTACTAAAACGATTTCATTGAATCACAAGACTTGATTGTCATTCATTTTTTCTTCGTTATTTTCTTACTATTTCTGAAAATTGCTGGTGTAAATTCTTTTGTTTACGCATATTGTTAATGACGGATAGCGCGATTTTTATGCTTGACGAGCATAGCTAATTATTTTATGACATATATCACTAAACTTATCTGAATTTACTAAAACTTATCTGAAATTTCAACAGAAAGTCACCAGATCTAGTGACGAAATCACTAAATCGGCGACAGTGACTAAAACGATTTTATTGGATAAAAATTGTAGCAAATAGGCTCTCATTGGTCCAGTTATGGATTGATTTCTTTTCGACTTCGGTCCGTGTATTGAGAAAAACCCGTTCATTGACTCCTAAAACTACATAAAACTACATGTATATGTAAAAGCATGTAAAAGAAATCAATCCGTAACTTGTACTCTCATTGGCCAAGTTACGAATTGATTTCGTTTCGACCTCGGTCCGAGTATTAAGAAAATCTCGTTAATTGGTGCTTAAACCCGCGTGGCTTCAAAATTATATATTTAGACCTCGGTTCGAGTAGTGCTAAAACGATTTCATTGGATCATTTGGGTTAAGTTTGGCTCGGGGCCCAGACCTATGGATAACTTCTTGAAGGCAAAAGTTTTAATTACAGGGCGCCAATTGCTTTTGCTTGAGCAAAAAACTGAAGGTCTTATTAACTGGCAGTGAAGATGGTACCGTGCCGAGTTTTCTTAAGAAAAGTTAATTATTTCTCATGCGGAAACGGCTAGGCACATAATTAATAACACTGTTTCAACTTTATCGCTAGCAGCATCACGTTGCGAGTTACATTGTAATCATAGACAAACGCTAGTTTCCAAACGTCAACCAATCACGGCCCGCGCTTAATTAAGTCCGAATAACTTTTAATTTTACCGTCAGATCAACTTGAAACGTAAAAATATTCAGAGTATTATCCCAGACAATACTACCAAATTTCATCCCGATTGTACCGCTAAAAAAATATATTGTATCACAAACTCTTTTAAACGGACACTAAATGGCGCATAAACAATAAAATAAAAATAGTTACGCGACCGGAAGCACACCCGCGCTTCCGTCGCAATTTCAGGCATTTCCGCCCGTCGGGTTTCGCCGGACGCGACATCAAATTAAAGCCCGCGAAAAGTGCTATCCGATGGCATAAAGAAGACCCGGGTCGTCGGGGAAATAAAAAAGTTTTCTTTGTTTAAATTTCGTGATTTAGTTTCGATTTCGGTCCGTGTATTAATACAGACCGAGTTTTCTTAAGAAAACTCGTTTATTGCCTCTCGAAGTGTGACATCGAACATGTGCATTTAGTCCTCGGTTCGAGTAAAATTCCGAGCGTTGAACAAATCACTGAAAACCAAGTAGTTCTGAAACGAACTGATTTAATATTGAAACAGTATATAAAAGGCAAACAAAATACGGTTGATGGATATTAATCTTTAATTACAACCGTCCTGTATTTTCCATATATTTTTTAAATTTTTTTTCTCTTTAATTTATTGTCTGTAATTAAGAATAACGGTTTTGAAAACGAAAGACGAACAAGTTACTATGAAAACAAAAAGGAAAAACAATACGAAATCGAGAAATTAAAAAATATTAATTAAAGACTATTTCAAAATGAAACAAATAACAAATTTGGGGGGGGGGGATTAAAACAACAATGTTATTTGTTATTTTAATCGACTTGTATTTTTCTCTCTTTTATTGACATCGTTTGTTTATTTTCAACATCTTCATTTTTTTATAGTTGATACTTTCTACTTTCGTCAACGATCATTTCATTTTTTTTTTTTTGTAATAAAATTATAGTTTTATTGATAGTTTTTTTTTAATTAAAAATTTCCAGCTTAATTTTTTAATTAAATTTTAATCGGCCGTCTTTTGTTTCCATTTTGTTTTAACGATAATCGACTGCTCGAATTCTTCTTTCGTTTTTATTGGCTCTCTGTTATTAATTAATTATCCTTGGATTAAGGTTTACGGTTATGAAAACAAAAGACGCGCAAGTTGCTACAAAAACAAACCAAAAAAAAACAAAAGATTAATGTATTTTTTTTAATTAATCGACTTGTATTTTTTCATTTTTTTTTCTTTTCTTTGTTTTTGGTTGACTGCGTTTATTTATTTTCCGTTTATTTATTTTTAATCTTTAACTTTATTTCGTTTCTTTTTTTTGTGGTAAGCGATCGTGTTTCTTTCTTTTCTTTAATTAAATTTCTGGCTCCATTTTTTTTAATCGGCCATCTTTTGCTTCCAAAGATAAATAAAATCAGAAGCACAACGGAATCAAATTTGGACGGGTCTCGAATTACGCGTCACCAATACAAGACGTTAAAAAATTGAATTTGACGCCATTTTTCTCTGAAACAAAAGCGACTTTGGACGCAGTGCATTAAAGAAAGTTCCATTGCTTTGAGAAGCTCTACCGATCCCTGTAGTTAACAAGTTACCCTATATAATAAATTCGACCCTCCTTGAAACGCCAACTTTAAAATCACCTGTTCGCTTAATTAATTTAAAAAAAAATGCGCATGTCAGGGCGGGATTAGGGGGAGGGGGGGGGGGGTAGGAAAGAGAAGAGCGCTCTTTGGCAATCATACAATTTATTATACAGGCTCTTCAAACAATAAACAAATGCGCAGTGTAACACATCAGTCTTAGATTGATAATAAAAGCAACTAATTTTTATAAACAATCAATTTTTTTGTTGTTTCAAGCGTGCCTCGCCTGGAATTTCGAACGAAGCGCGCATTGCTGACGTGCGACGGTTTCATCCTTTATACACGGTAATCCTAAAAACACGGAGCGAGTGCTTCCTAGCAGCACGGCGTATTAAGACGAGGAGGAGGGGAACGAGACGAGACGAGACGATCATATGCCCTTGTTGTTGCGAAACTTAAATATATTATATGTATGTGTATTATAATTATATTATGTATGTAGACAGTAAGACTTAGAATATTCTTCTGCATTACTTATATGAAAATATATATCAGAGCGCACACAATATACATATACAGAGTATACATAGCGTTTAAGGTAAGCGTTCGTTTAAATTTTTTTTTTGGTGGTTTTATCAATGAGTTTCTTTTCTTGCGCGCGCATTCACACTAATGTAACACACTTAACTTAAACTTCTTGTATTCATTTAGAAACTATAGACACTTAGGCAGATAAACATTGAAACTTTTTATTATTTAATAATATGTATAGCATAAAAATATTCGGTACTAAGCGAATCTTATATCCTACGATCATTTTTTTTCCCTTGTATACAACATTGGTATGTATATTTATACGAAAATAAAAAATATACTTAGGTGATTGATATTTTAGTAATAATAATTTTGAGCCACATCTAGCGTTTTTAAGTCCATCTAAGATTGTAGGTATAGTATGTGTGTTGTATGACAAACGTCTGTAAAAAAGCGACGGCGCGGCGGCGGCGTATTTTTTTTAATTCGCGCGCATGATATGCAATCCAAGTAAGAAGTGTTACGAATTTTAGAAAAATTCTCTCCTCTTCAACTACTTTATTTGTCGCTTATTGAACTCTTGTAAAAATCTAAACTAATCGATTGGAAAAATATCGTTTTTTTTTTCTTCTGGGTTTTACAAACGCTACTAGAATTCTTCTTGGTCGAATGTTCGTTTTGGTTTCTCAAAGATATGAATGTAATTAATTTTAAAATACACGAGTAGTTAGTTACACCTATTTAAATTTTTCTTCTTCTACTTCTTCACACAAACACGCATCGATTTCAATCAACTAAGACGGAACAAAAAGAAAACTAAACACAAGCTTTAAACGGGGGGGGGGGCTAAAAAAAGGGGTGGAAGATTCTTTCCAAACGAAACAAAAAAAATCTAACGTCGCTTAATCCTAACATCCTATACAAATTAAAAATTAACACAGCACAGGATTTGTATTAATAACGGAACAAACGAGATCGAGGAATTTCCGGAATTTAACTGTGAATCGTTGCTGAGAACAAACTAACGAAATATAAATACAGTTACATTTACGATTATTACGAGAAATTTAAAAAAAATGACATTAATATGGTTCAGAGAGTTGAATCGTTGGAATCTTACACTGAGAAGTTCAACTAGAATTTTCCTTGCCCTTGGAATCTGCGAGATCAAAAATCAATCAATCAATCGAAATAAAAGCCGCAGCAAATCTCTTTTGAACTTACCGCCGGAATCACCGGCTGAATCGCCGTTGGTGGTGGCCGGCTCCTCCTTCTTCTCCTCCTCCTCCTTCTTTTCCTCCTCCTTCTTCTCTTCGCCCTCTTTCTTCTCTTCGGACGATTGCTTCTTCTTGTCTTCTTTGCTCTTGCCCTTGGCAGGGGTGGCCGGCTTCGGTTTTGGCTCCAAGCTCGGGTCTAAGATTATCTTGCCGATGTTCTTGCGATCGTGCATCTTTTGCATTGCTTCAGCAACCTAAAAACAGAAGAAAAAAACGCTCAATTTTTGGAACAGCTAAAGAACCGTAACAGCTTTTATCCAAAATGCAAGGAGCTGAAACAATCACGGTCCAATGAAATCGTTTTAGCACTACGCGAACCGAGGTCTAAACAGATTTACTCGAAGCCACGCACCGAGCGAGTTTCTTCCATACACGGACCGAGGTCGAAACGAAATCAATCCATAATAGGCCAATGAAAGTCCGCTAGTCGTACCGTAGTCAAAACGACACACTTTAATGTACGTTCAGGACGGGATAAGAAACAAGTAAAAGTGAACGAGAAGGTGCCACCTACAGTCTACTAGTAAACTAAAAAAACGCGAAGAATAAACAATCAAACGTTATGCATCATTAAGTTACGTCAGAACCGGCGAAGTTAGAAAGAAAGAACTACACGACCGAGATTGAAATGCATCTGCTTGAAGCCGCACGGCTTTGAAAAATCCCATAAACAAGTTTCTTTCAATACACGGACCGAGGTAAGAAAAAAGAAAAGCAAGGACAACAAAAAAGACAATTGACCAAGAAAAAGTAGCAATTGTTGGAACAACTAAAGAATCGTTTACATGTTAACAGTTCTAACAGTTTTTATCCAAAATGCAATGGTCTGCAACAATCGCGGTCCAATGAAATTGTTTTAGCATCACACGAACCGAGGTCTGAACAAATCTGTTAGAAGCCACGCATCGTTTTGAAGCCAACGAGCGAGCTTTCTCCATACACGGACCGAGGTCGAAACGAAATCAATCCATAACAGGCCAATAAAAGTCCGGTAGTCGGACCGTAGTCAAAACGAAACATTTTAATGTATGTTCAGGATCGGATAAGAAACAAGTAAATTAATAAAACAATTAATAAAATGCGAAGAATAAGAATTTAAATAATCACACGTTATGCAAAAACTACACATATTGTTACGTCAGAACCGTCGAAGTTAGAAAGAAAGAACTACACGAACCGAGATCAAAATACGTCTGGGCTGCATTCATAAAGTATACCTTTGAGAGAGAGTATCTTAGGCATGTAATCGCATCTTTCTCACTCACGTATTTTAACATATTTTGCGTCTCGCTCAAGTCAACTTGTGTTTACATTATTTACAACTATTACAAGCCAACTTGTGTTTACATTATCTCCATGACAACGGCCGCACTTTAAGCGCCCTACTTAAAAATGGGATGTGAGAAATGCGTCCGTTGTCGTAGAAATAATGTAAACAAAAGACATTTTGAAATACACGGACCGAGGTAAGAAAAGAAAAAGAAAGCAAGGACAACAAAAAAGACGATTGACCAAGAAAAAGTAGCAATTTTTTTGGAACAACCAAAGAATCGTTTACTTGTTAACAGTTCTAACTGTTTTTATCCAAAATGGAAGGGGCTGCAGCAATCGTGGTCCAATGGAATCGCTTTAGCACCACACGAACCGAGGTCTAAACAAATCTGCTAGAAGCCACACAGTTTTGAAATCCAATTAACGAGTTTTCCTCGATGCACGGCCCGAGGTCGAAACGAAATCAATCTATAACAGGCCAATGAGAGTCCACTTTTGTAACTATTCGGCCCGTAATCAGACCTATTTATATTGACATTTGCCAAACGGCTGACCGTTTTACTTACGTTGTGCACTTAGCGCCATCTTTGTTAATCAAACTGAAAAGTTCATATATACGCGTGAGTGAACATTAGTGATGTAGCTCTCACGTTTGTCAACATAAATTCAAACTTTAATTAATCCATCTCTGTATCCATAAATTAGTACCTATAATTAATAATTAATTACGAGGCGGTTCTCTTAAGAGCCGGATGACTGTTACAATGTCCAATGAAATCGTTTTAACACTACACGAACCCAGGTCTAAATTGATCTGCCTGAAACCGCACGATTTCGAGAACCAATGAACGAAGTTTTCTCAATACACGGACCGAGGTTTAAAAGAAAAAGAAAGCAAGGTAAACAAAAAAAAAGACCAATAAAAAGTAGAACAAAGACAAACAAATGCAAAACAAAACACGTTACGACAATCGCTAGAAGTAGAAGAAGAATTTAGAAAATTAAGGACAACAGCTATGAAGACAAAAGATGAAAAAAACAAGAAAATAATAAAATAGGCGATAACAGGAGATTTCAAATTCATAATGAAACATCCAACATAATATGAAAAAAAAAAATTAAAACAGCGCATGATCGACTATTACAGAAAAATAGAAACAGTCGAGAGTGACAAAAGACAGTTGAATCAAATTATTTTTTATTTCGATCGTCCTGCATTTTTTCCATATTTTTTTCCGTTTTTGCATACCTTCTTTCTTATGAAATTATTTTCCTTAGTTAAGAATAACGGTTATGAAGACAAAAGACAGTCGAGTTTCTTTCATATTTTTTTGTTTTCTTACTATCCTTAATTAAGGAAAACTGGTATGAAGGCCAAAGACGATCAAGTTGCTACAAAAACAAAAAAAAAACACATTCGTAATGACAACTAAAAAAATAATCAATAAAAGAGGACTACAAATTCAAATGAAACAACCGACAAATTAAAAAAAAAAAATTACACGTCGGTTCTCTTCAAAACCTAATGGCTGTTGCACTCGTGATCCAATGAAATCGTTTTAGCACTACACGAACCGAGGTCTAAACAGATCTGTTTGAAGCCATACAGTTTTGAGAGCCAATTAACAAGTTTCTCTCAACACACGGACCGAGGTCGAAAAGTGATCAATCCATAACAAATCAATGAGAGTCTATTTTTGTATCTAATCGGACTGTAGTCTAAACGAACCACTTTCAATTATTATGTTCGGGACAGGTTAAAGAACAGAGGAAAGGAAACGAGGTGTAAAATAATTTTAAAAAAGTAATATAATGCGAAGAATAAGAACTTAGACAATCAATGAATTCAATAAATATGTATGTATATTGTAGTGTTGCTTTTTATGCAGATGTGGTAAGTATTAGACTTGTGTATTTTCTCTTTTATTTTAATCTTTGCACCACATCCACCACACAATTACGTAGTCTAGTAGTCTGATTTGAATTTTTATTTTATAATGTCAAAGTGACATTTCAGGGTGGGAACTCTTAATGTCAATTGTAATCCAGTTATTTATTATAATTTTGAAGAAAATTCCTTTGAAGATAAATTGGTGAGTAATTTAAATGTTTAATTTTGTATGTTTAAAATCCTAAAGATATACAAGTAATCCCTCGTTTGCCAAGTGTTGCTACCTGTTACGCCGAATCGCGAAACAAACGATAAGAATCCTTTGATACTTTAGAATTTTATGAAGTTTATATGTAGTGTGATGTTGATTTAGAAATTCTTATTATTGTTACAGAGAGAGCCTTATTTGCCAAGGGTTGCTACCTGTTACGCCCAATCGCGAAACAAATAATAACTCTTCTATAATAATAAGAAATCTTTTGTAAATGTGTGTTAAAAGTTCAAGTGATTGATGAATGACAAGATGTGTTATTTGTACTGTATTTTTTAAAATCAAAAGAAATTTTCCAAATCAAAAATAAACCTACTTCAATGTTACGTAGTGAAACATCCCTGGATAAATTTCTGATAATAAGTTATTAATGAATGAAATAGATTTAAATTTTCAAAGTTATATTCAATATAAGAGCAAAAATTTTTTTTATGTTGTTTATAATGGGTGATTCATTTAGAGGTACTTTTTTCAAAAATAAAAAAAAATTAATAAATTCAATTTTATCGGGTAATCTTTATTATCATACAAAAGAACTATTCTTTACATTTATTTTTTAAAGATTATTTCTTTCAAATGCTGGCCGTAGCTGCGCCTAACATGGTCCAAGTTCCAATTTTCGATGACGCGTTCGAGCATTTCGAGTGGTATTTGGCGAATGACGCGAGTAATGTTGGCTTCCAATTCCTCAATCGTAGCCGGTTTATCCATGTAGACTTTGGACTTCACGTAGCCCCAAAGGAAAAAGTCTAGAGGTGTGATATCTCATGATCTAGGTGGCCAATTTACTGGTCCGAAGCGTGAAATGAACTGTTCACCGAATTGTTCTCGCAATAAAGCCATGGTTTCACGGGCTGTGTGGCAAGTAGCGCCGTCTTGTTGGAACCAAATTTCGTGGAGATCATGGGCTTCAATTTCAGGCAGCAAATAGTCCGTTATCATGGCGCGATAACGGGCGCCATTCACAGTTACGTTCCGGCCGGCATCATTTTTGAAGAAATATGGACCGATTATTCCACCGGCCCATAAACCACACCAAACCGTTGTCTTGTCAGGATGTAGTGGCAACTCTTGAACCTCTTCGGGTTGCTCTTCAGCCCAAATACGGCAATTTTGCTTATTGACGTAGCCATTAAGCCAGAAATGGGCCTCATCGCTGAACAAAATTTTGGTCGAAAACAGTGGATCTTCTTCAAGCTTTTCAAGAGCCCAAATACTGAAACGGTGACGATTCGGAAGGTCGGCTGGCTTCAATTCTTGCACGAGTTGAATTTTGTATGCTTTTAAACCAAGATCCTTACGTAAAATACGCCAAGTTGCTGCATACGACAAGCCAAGCTGTTGAAAACGGCGCCGAATCGATCCATCACGATCATCGCGTACACTCTCAGCTACCGCCGCTATATTTTCTTCAGTTCGTGCTGAATGTGGTCTACTTGGTCGCGTATTATCCAGTAATGAAAATTGGGTTTCAAATTTTTCGATGGTATAGCGAATTGTATGTTCGGTAGGCCGATTATGAGGACCATAAGTTGCTCTAAGTGCACGAAACACATTCCTCGCAGAACGCTGATTTTCGTAATACAGCTGAATAATTTGTAGACGCTGTGCCGGACTAAGTCTTTCCATGATGAAATGTCAAACAATATTGAACAAAAATACCCTAACAGTTTGACACGACTCATGCGTAATCTGTCATAAAATCTTCACTGAAAAAAGTACCTCTAAATGAATCACCCGCTATTATGGTTGCTATTGAAAGATTAACGTTTTGTGTACATATCCTCTCCATTACACCTCGGTTTGTTTATTCTCTTAGGTGATCAACCTCTCCATGTTATTTATAAATACGGGCACTTTTCAGAATTAACCGGTTATTCCACCGGTACACATTTTAAAATTCTAAAATCCACTGTAAAGCTATAATATGTTATTGTAGCTATAATAAGTATATAATATTAATACAGTTATAATAAGTCAATAACTTATTATAGGTAAAATAACATATTATAGCTTTACCGTGGATTTTAGAATTTTAAAATGTCTACCGGTGGAGTAACCGGTTAATTCTGAAAAGTGCCCTACTTCACTCAATCCGACAGTTCCTGTCACACAAAACGTAAATCTGACAATTAATTTAAATATTTCAAACTTAAATCTAAACTAAGTAAACATATTTCATTTTATTAACATTTCAACTCTATTTTTAACGATTAATAACAATTATAACAAAATTCTAAATATTAATTTAACTAAACTAACTTTGTAAATGTTTGCTACATAAATTTTGATAATTTATTACTTTGTCTGGAATTTTATGACCTTTTATTCTAAATCTCCTACCATCTTTCATACAAATTAATCTTTTATTTCTTTTAGATGTTCTTCCTTTCCTCTGGATCGGCCAATGCCTCCGCTGTGAGGGGATGTTGTAGACCTAGACGGTTCCCGTGTATACGCTCCATCCAGGTGGAAAAATCCATCCAATCCACAAGATTCAAAAATGGTAAATTGTCTTCCAGGATGCTAACTTGGAACTTGTCGCTGTACAATACAGAGACTTATTTGATTTGATGTAAGAAGACATATTTTGATGAAGATCGTTGAAATTTGTAGGAAGTTATATGAAGAATTTATGGTATTCTGTATACTTGAGGAATATTATGTGAAGAATGTTTTATTTTGGATATTTTTTATAAGATGCGAAGTTTGTCGGAAACAGCATACGATGAATAACCTTCTGGACGTAGGTAAATATCACTGCAATATGTATACATGTAACACGAGGGGAAGTCAGAACATATGAAAGAAAATCAGAAAACCAGGTTACCTATTTTTATATACGAGGGATGTTCAGAAAGGAAGACTTCCTATTTACAGTAACACCCTCAGATGTGTCCATATGGCTGTTTGATTATGTCCTTCACTCAGGCTACCCTATACAATTCAACAAACAATAAATGCAAAGTATAAAAGACCATTTTTTTCTGTCCTTTTTTAAATTGCGCGCGTTTTTTCAAAGGAAAATCTAATACTTTTGCGGTCGATTTCAGGACACCATATATATTTCATCAAACTTGCGGAAGTAAGTACAAAAAAACGGTTTTTTAAATTTTATTTTTAATTTGCGAGCATTTATCGTTTAGTTACACACACAGGGTGTCCTGAAATAAACGGCAACATATTTATTAGGGTGTCGCGAAATGAACTTCAAAAATATTGACTTCCAAAGTGAAAGTAAATGCAGTTCCCGGAAGTAAGTGCAAAGGGCTGTCATAACATTATTTTATTTTCCTGAAAGTTTAAGAGGACCACTTACGTCTTCGAGGGCCCATGTCGAGTCCACGGTGGGTTTGATTTTACCCTGCTTGTAAAGGGAGAACACGTTCTCGACGGCTTTCCTCACGAAGTCGCTGCCGCTCTGCTGGTACATCAGCCTCCGCAAGTTGAAGCCGGAAAGGGTTCGGTTTTCATCGAAGAGCTTGATCGGGGAGACTTTATCCACCTGCCACCACTAGAAAAAATAACAATGTCAAGTATTCCTGGTTGGAGTAAGTGCCCATGGAAGGTGACAACAAATATGCCAAAACACCAACGCTCACTTGTTCGTTAAGCCACGCCTGCTTTACAGTTTCTTGTGGCACGGAGAATGCGCACACGTTTTCAACTCAAAATGAAACATACGGTATGACGTTGAAATTTGAAATAGTTTAATTGGAGATCAGTCACGGAGATAAAAGCAAACACGTATAATCTTCTCCCTTCTCTCTTCAATGTTAAAGAGAAAGCAAGACGCAAAGTTAATTAAATTTTTCTGTGAAGATCATTCTATTTATACCAACATGACACCAAATGTCCGAGCGTCATAATTTTTGGAACAACTAAAGAACCGTTTACTTGTTAACAGTTCTAACAGTGTCTATCGAAAATGCAAGGGGCTGCAGCAATCCTGGTCCAATGAAATCGCTTTAGCACCACACGAACCGAGGTCTAAACAGATCTGCTCGAAGCCACACACCGTTTTGAAGCCAACAAACAAGTTTTTCCCAAACACGGACCGAAATCGAAACGAAATCAATCTATAATAGGCCAATGAAATTCTACTTTTATAACTAGTCGGACCGTAGTCAAAACGATCTGGTAAGACCGAGTAAGATAAAAAAATGCGAAGAATAAGAATTTAAATAATCAAATCTTGTGCATAATTATGTATTGTTACGTCTGAACTAGTGTTGCTAACCATCCGAACATAGTTATCCCTTTTTTCGGCCTAAAAATTCCCCTGCCTGCTCCTCTTTTCAATGTTAAAGAGACACCAAAACGCAAAGTTAATTTTTCTGTGAAAATCATTCTGTTCGTAGCAACATGACAACAAACATCTGAACGTCAACGATACAATATTGTTAAATCAGTGTAAGATCTAATTATAAAAAAAAAGCTTACCGAACGTGCGGCGCTGAAAAAGCTCTTCGTTTCGCCGGTAACTACGTTAGACGAGCCGTAAAGGATGTATTTCCCCATGGGCTTGAGCAGGGAGTAACCCCGATTGCACTCTTCCCCGCAGAGACAGTCGAGGACGATGTCCACCCCGTCCGGTTGGGCCTTGCGGACCTCGCTGCTGTAATCGCTGCCCCTCTCCAGGAGGTGGTCGATGACGCTGTTGGTGGCTGCCTTCAGGGCTTCGTGCTTCGACTTCGAGCAGACGCCGAAGACGGTCACGTCCGGGACGGTGCGTGCGAGTTGTACGATGGCTTGGCCCTGAAGAAACCAAAATTTATTTTAAAACTCATTAATAAAAAAAAAAAAAAACTTCTGTTACACCAACAAAGCTTATAACAGTTTTTACCCTCCCCCCCTCAAATAAAATTAACAAGGAACCATAGTTTCCCTTATCTTAACCTTAATTTCTAAAACAAAGAAAAGCGACAGTTCTCTGGTGAACTGTGAGGTGATCAAGTCGCCAATAGAAAGAAAAAAAAACAGAGAATAATCAAATAAAAGTTGAAAGTTTCTTTTTCTGTAAAGGAAAATCTAAAACAACTCGCACTGAAAAAAGAAGGCAAATGACGATCATCAAAAATATCATCCACGAAGGGGAAAATGTAAAAGTGGAAAGACACGAAGGAAAGTTGAAGGAAAACCGGAGGACGGAGAAAAGCTTCTTGGAGAAAAAGAACTTTACAAATAATTACATTGAAAAAAAAATAATAATAACGACAATTGACGTCCAAAAATGTCATCGTGTCAAAAATGTCATGTTTCGTGATTTCGTTTCTTAAAGAAAATTTTAAAAAATAATGCACATTGACAATTTGTCTGTGAATAAAAAAAACATACGTCTAAAGACAAGTTGAACAAAGGCGAAAGAAAATTGTCCAATTGTTTACAGTGATCTGAAACAATTGACAATCAGGATGTTTAGAATAATTTTATTATAAAGAAAATTGTTCTTGGAGAAAAAAAAATGGGAAAAGAGAACGAAGATATAAAACATCGAAAAGAAACAAAAAATATTGAACTATGTACGTAGTTGTTTGCAGTGATTAGAAACCAGGGTCGGCTTTCTAAATGGCGGGGCGCGGGTGCAGCAAGAACTGTGGGCCCTTTTTTTAAAGCAAAGTATTATTGGTATGGAGTACTGGGCCAGGAGGTAACGAAGGTGGCAGGCGCAAGCGAAACAGGGGCGTCTACTCGATTTAATTTTAATTTGTTTCGGCTTCCTGAATCAAAATCCTTTAAGCACGGGCATTTATTTTGTGACATTTAGTGTCCGTTTAAAAGAGTTTGTGATACAATATAGTTCTTTTTATATATAGGGTGTTTCCTAAGTACGGTGCGTATAACTTCAGGTTGTAATTACTTGCGATATTTTAATAAAAACATTTTATACAGGCTGTTACAAATTCGAGGATCACCATTGGGATCTCGGAAACGGTAAGAGATACGAAGTCGGTTAAATTGGGGCAAAGTTGCGTATTCTAGTGCATCTGTTTTGAAATATCTTCTACGATTTTTAGTTCTTGAAATATTTCCAAAAAACCGAAAAACGTAATTTTCTTTTTTATTTTTTTCCGAAGTTATTATTACAGGGATCACAACAAAATGAATACATCCTACAGGCACATTTTTGAGCTCTTTACGATGATATCATTAGATTGTACTTACAACGTTTCGTTTCGCTCTGACCATCATCAACTTCATTTTTTCTTATGGCCGCCATATTGGATTTTAATACCATTAAATAGATCTATTTTTTTATGTATCACACATCTTTATTTAATAAAGTGAACTAACTATAAATGAAAGAAACTGTTGAAAATAACAGTGCAAAGATATCGAGGGCGTCATATCAGAAGGGCGTAAGCGCCAGTATAATCCTATGCTGATACGTCCTTCTGATATGACGCCCTCGATATGATTTGCTGGGAAGACAAAAACAAAAAAGCTTTGATATGCCTTCGAAGTTTTATTTCGTAGGTACATTACGAAAGCTGAATTTAGTAAAATTTTCAGTTATAAAAATTACCGTTATAAATCAAGAAAGACGAAAATTTAAAAATTTATTATGTTAACAACAATAACTTAATATCAAACCAAATTTAATTCAAACAATATCCAGAAAAACGCTAAACACATAGAACATTGTTTAATAAATTAGATAGAAGCATTGCACTTTGTGGATCTTTTTATAAAACTCAAAAGAAGTATGAAAGTTGCCTTAATGATGAGAGGAGTGAAGAAATATTAGAATAATAATAATTTAAAACAAAACAAAACGTTCAGAGAAGATATTCGAAATATCCTCCGTTCTTTTCTATACATAAATTTATTCTTCGTCGAATGTTGTTAATAGCACGTTGAACGTCTCTTCTTCGTAGTGAATTAAAAGAAAGTAAAATTTTATTTCGTAGGTCGGCAATATCGTTAATTGGTTCTGCATAAATTTTATTTTTTAAAACTCCCCACAAAAAGAAATCTAATGGAGAGAGGTCCGGTGACCTTGGAGGCCAACGAACTACTCCCCTATTCCCAATCCACTGATTTGGAAATTGTTCGTTCAAATAATCACAAACAGCCCTTGCATTGTGCGGTGGTGCACCATCATGTTGAAACCATAATTCTGGAAGTCTTCTTAAATTAATATCATCCAAATATTCTTCAAATGTAGTTCTAAGAAAATTTAGATAACGTTCGGAATTTAGATTTTCCTCATAAATAAATGGTCCAATAATTTGATCTCCCAAAATTCCTGCCCAAACATTTAACCCAAATCTGACTTGATTTCGAACTGGCCTGTTGATTCTTGGATTTTCAAGCGACCAGACGTGTTCGTTATTTCAATTGAATAAACCATGATTTGAAAATTTACTTTCGTCCGACCAAATAATGTTGTTTAAAAAATTTTCATCCCTATTGAAGTGATTGCTAAGCCAGTGACACCATTCTAATCGTCTTTCAGTATGCCAGGAAGTAAAACGTGCGATACGTGTACTTTGTAGCATTTGTAATTGTGTTTTTTCAAGGCTCTCCAAACTTTAACATGATGTGTAGCATTTACAGTATCCGCAACTTGCCGGGTAGAATTGGATGTATTATTGTTAATCTAAAAGAACAAATTATAAAAGAAAATTGAAACAGATAAGATTAGATTTGTAATTAAATTATATATTTTTATTATTAACTTTATTTCCTGTAATATCTAGTTTCATACATTTTATAAAAAAGATCCATGAAGTGCAATGTTTTTATCTAATTTACCAAACGTTGTTCTATGTGGTTGGCGTCTTTCTGGGTATTGTTGGAAATAAATTTCGCTCGCTATTACTGAATTGCTATTGTTACCATAATAAATTCTTAACATGTCACGCTTTTCTTCGTTGGAAAAATTCATTGTGATAAGTTTAGACTAATTACAATCGAGTAGTAAACAACACAAGATAGTACGAAGATGTGTCAAAATGTATTTTCTTTTTTGTCTTCACAGCAAGCCATATTTTTCTTTGCACTGTTATTTTCAACAGTTTTTTGCATTCATAGCTACTTCATTTTATTAAATAGAGATGCGTGATGCATGTAGAAACATCAGAAAAAATAGATCTATTTAATGGTATTCAAATCCAATATGGCGGCCATAAGAGAAAATGAAGTTGATGATGGTCAGAGCGGAACGAAACGTTGTAAGTAAAATCTAATGATATCATCGTAAAGAGCTCAAAAAAGTGCCTGTAAGATGTATTCATTTTGTTGTGATCCCAGTAATAATAACTTCGGGAAAAAATAAAAAAGAAAATTACGTTTTTTTTGGAGAGGGATCTCCAGTCTCCAACATGAAAGCAAATTTCGCCGATTATGAGCAGCTGTCGTATGCACTACTCGAACCAAAGTCTAAATAGATTTGCTTGAAGCCGCACGGTTTTGAGAGTCAATGGATGAGCTTTTCTCAATACACGGACCGAGGTCGAAAAGAAATCGATCTATAACCGCCCAATGAGACTCTACTTTTGTAACTAATCAGACCGTAGTCAAAACAAAACACTTTAAATTATGTTCGGAACGAGTTAAGAAAGAAATAAATCTCATTGGAGAACGCACCGATTTAACCAAAATCCGAAGCACTGTAAGAATATAATGATATGAGAAAAAAACAGGAAGAAGAAAAAGAGGTAGGATTATATCTGATTGAAAACATTAGCCCATTTTTTTTTACTTAAAGACTATTCTCCTCATTTTCCTCTATGATTTTCCGTCTTTTTTCATTGGATAGAGGAAGATCTAGAAAAAGTTCCTTCTTCCTGGTTTTAAATTTTTGGTCTGCAGTGTACTTGCAACAAAAATTGCATATTTTTTACAAGAGAAAATAAGTAAATAAACGTTCAGATTATGGGACTGTCCAAAATTTAAAAAAAAAGGTAAATCCTTCAGTCTCGAAAGTCAAAGCAAATTTCGCGGATTACGAGCAGCTGAGGCGTACGCGTTCCGCCTCGGCGCACACCTTTGCACGTCCACGCCAGGACATAATAAGGAAGTCTTGGTGTTATAATAATAATTCCGGGCGCACCTGCCCGAGAAACGTGGAATTAAGTGCGCTCCGCTTCGCTTAAACGAGCAGCTGCCATGTTAAAAAGATTCGAAAATCTCCGGCGAATTCTTCGAGCAGAACGCAGGACCGTAATGCCGATTAAATTCCTGGGGGCTCACGGCTCGCGTATTTTAAGTGTTTTTCACTAACTTTTTCGCGAACGTCAGCAAACTTGAATACCATTGCATTACTTAGGCCGCATTCACATTCATCGGAACTTAAAACCTCATTTCGTTTAAGAAACGTGCGATTTTCCATCGCACAGCTATTTATTTAGTTGTGTGGATTGAGTGCGAAAAAAAATTATATTGGGTCAACTCGTTCGTGTTGCAAAAATAAATTTCTTTCATCGGCCATAAAAAAATATTAGCCGCCATTCAAAAACTCCTGAATCCTAAATATTTGACGTCGTCATCTTTATTGCGGCCTTCCCCCTCGACTGACGATAAAATTTATCGCTTTCATTATATACCGCGCGGCAGTTGGCCGATAAACTATTCCATATTAATGTCGACGTCGTACCTTAATGGAAATAAAAAGCCCGGCTTAAGAGAGAAGCCAAAAAAAATAAAAATCGTGGCCCGGAAAGGAACGCATTTTAAGTGGAAGCGCGCGGGCACAAACTCGACAGGAAAATGACAGAAGAAAATCGATTAAAAAAACACTCTGGTTTATCTATTTTATCTCTGGTAGCAGCGACGAGGGTGAGAAAGACATAAAATGTCTATAAATTAATATAAAACAAATAAATCGTATTTGCACGTTAAATTCAATTACGTGTTTGTTTTGCCACAATAAGATACCACTAAATAATGCTTTTACTAGTGCTGGCAAAAACCGGAAAAAATTTAAACCGAATAATCGGTTTCTTTAAAAACCGGTTTCGGATATAATCGGCTATCCAAATAATGGTTAAAACGATTATTCGATTATCCAAGAAACTGATAATATCCAAATATCCGGTTATCCGAATAACTGGATATTCGAATAACCGGTTTTCCGTATAACTGGATACTCGAATAACCGAGTTATCCGGATAACCGGTTTTCGGTTTTCTCCAAAACCGCGGATATCCAAACCCGGTTAACCGATTATCCAAAAAAATCGATTTAGGTTGCCAGCACTAGCTTTTACATATCACTCAATCGCGCCATCGCACGGCTGAGTTTTGACCTTAAATAGTGCAGAGAATAACAAAATCGCTGCTGGCTCATAAGCTATCACACACAAGATGGCCAATGCGGACAATAAGCGTGTCATCGCAAACTTACAAAAGTTTGATTTGCAGTCAAAATTTTTTGCAAAGGTTTTGTATTTACTTTTAATCGATTGTCTTCAGTTTTTATTTATTTTTTGTTCTTCGTTGACACGACCGTGTAAGCGAAGTTGACTTCAAGTTGCAAGGAAATTAAAAAAAAAAAACATTTTTTCTTTTTGTTTTCGTCCGTTCAATTCTGTACAAATATCGTCGTTGATTGTTTCATTTCTCTTTTGGTTCTTCTTATGTAATTATTTTTTATGTTGTTACTGGCGTCTGCATTTGTACGATGATTTTTTTGTTAGTTTTTAAATTTTTAAGAAAACTCTCCGTTTTCCTTCACTTCGCCTTTGTACATTTTTTTTAATTTCTAAATTATATTTTACATTTTCTTTACATATAACATTCTTCAATTTGCTCACAAACTATTTTAATTTAGATTTCTTATTGATTTCAGTTATAATCCATTCACGATCTTTTTAGACTCAGAGTAGGCCATGTTAGGGTGACACTTTTGTTGGTACCTCCAAGTGAATATGTTCCATTTTAATTTGATGGTTATATTTTTGAAAACTGACACCAAAAAATATTGATGATTTTGAGCATTTTGACTTAGTATTACAAAATCACAAGTAATTTATTTGTTTTAATGCTATTACTTTACTTTCTTCATGCCAACGTAGAGTATAAGAAGCAATATAGTCGATGGGACTGACGTTAAAGTGTCAGAATTTTACATTTGTCACATTTTGAGTTCTATCAAAATCCATGTACGTAACTTGACGAAAAAAAAGCATGGCCCTCTAGAGTCTAAGTAGGTCGTGAACAATGTATAGTGGGTTCCTTTTTCGATTTACAGGCACTACTCGAACTGAAATCTAAACGGATCTGCTTGAAACTGCACAGTTTTGAGAGCCAATGAACGAGTTTTTCTCAATACACGGACCGAGGTTGAAAAAAAACGCTTGTTACACGCGCCGGGCACGGGGTTTGGGTGAACCTCTCGTCGGTTTGTCGAGAACCCCACGGCGCAACAAGAAACGTCGGATGGCCAGAAGTGATTGTAGAGAAAATGTATTGAATACGTATACAGGTTAGAATAATTATGTACAAGATATATATATACAGTTGTTTGTAGATGGCGTCGGCTGCGGGGGCGGCGGCTGATTCGTTGAGCAGCGGCGGCGTCGGTGATCGAACGTCGGCGTCCTGGTTGAACGGCGGCTCGCAATCTTCGTGGATTGCCCTTGTAGATGGAGGCACCGGTACGGGGCGGCGGTGACGTACCTTATTAAGTGTTGTTGACGGTCCTGGTGAACGGCGTCAGGGCAGACCCAGGAAGACGGGTCATGGTCTGCCCTGACGCCGTTCACCGCCGCCCCGTACCGGTGCCTCCATCTACAAGGGCAATCCACGAAGATTGCGAGCCGCCGTTCAACCAGGACGCCGACGTTCGATCACCGACGCCGCCCCACCTCAGGACGTCGCCGCCGACGCCGTCTACAAACAACTGTATATATATCTTGTACATAATTATTCTAACCTGTATACGTATTCAATACATTTTCTCTACAACCACTTCTGGCCATCCGACGTTTCTTGTTGCGCCGTGGGTTCCTCGACAAACCGACGAGAGATTCACCCAAAACCCCGTGCCCGGCGCGTGTAACGCTGTTGGCTCATAAGTTATCACACATAAGATGACCAATGCGGACAGTAAACGTGTCATTGTAAACTTACAAAAGTTGGATTTGCAGCCAAAATTTTTTGTACTTACTTTTAATCGATTGTCTTTGATTTTTATTTATTGTTTGTTCCTCGTTGACACGTGTAAGCGAAGTTGACTTCAAGTTGCAAGAAAATAAAAAAACTTTTGGATTAAAACAACCAAAAATAATTGAAAATTGCTGCTGTTTTTCATGAAAGCAAGCGGTCGCGGTGAGAGTTTAACGGTGCCGCCTGTTGAAGTGCTTTAAAAGTTTATTTACTTGTTAGTCCCTTTCGCCTAAGTCGCTTTCATTGTATGTACATACTTCATCATTTTCAATCGATCGTCACTTGTTTTGTTTTAAGGCGCTAGGTATTTCGCCAATCGCGGTCGCAGTTGTCTTTTTTTTAATGCGATTTTGATCTTTGTCTTCTGTCTTGTCGTGTTTTTTTTTGTCAAAATTAAGTGCTGCCTCAGAAGCTATCATCACACACAACCGATTGTCTTTTGTTTTTGTCCTGGACTTAACAGACTTATTTAAAGTACAAAATGTCAGTTCGTCCTTGCCAGAATGTAGTAGAAAATTTGACTTGCATAATTTTACTTCACAGCAAAAAAATTAAGGCCCAAAATATGCTTGGCCAATCCAATTCATTTTAGGAGAAAATTGGACTTATTTAAATGCCAGAATGTGCTCTACTAAATCCAATTTTGTACTAGGAAGAAAATTGGGCTTACATAATTAGACTTCATTGCAAAAAAATAAAACGAAAAATGTCGATCCAATTATGTTTTACAATGAAATTGGACTTAGACATAAAATGTAAGTGGTTCTCTACCAGATTGTGCATGGCTAAATCCAATTCTACTTTAGAAGAAAAATTGGACTTAACAGATTATTTAAAGGGAAAAAAATCAGTCTGTGCGTGTCAGAATGCGCTTGGCTAAGTCCAGAAATAAAAATAGAGAAAATTTACTTCAAAACAAAACAGTACTTCTCAACTGACATAGCATTCTTAAAAACCCAGCCTGTAACTAACGAACAATAAAGACTGGCGATTGGCCTTCTTGGACTGCATTAATCGAATATGGAGGGCAAGTCACGACTCAAAGCAAGGTCATTGTGAAACCTTAAGGAATTTCTGAGAATGTAAGATGGCAAAAACGAAGGCTCAGTTTGGATTTCCTTTTTGTTTTAAGATTCACACAAAATACCGGCACTTTTGGACCTAATTTGAAGAAGATTTGCAGAAGTTTCACAGAATATCTACTTAAGTCTAAAAGTAACGGCCACTTGTGTCGATTGTTGACTAGATTGGCCTTCTTGGACCGCACTAATCGAATACGAAGGGCGAGAAATTTCCGAGGATGTAAGATAGCAAAAACGAAAGCCCAATTTGGACTTTCATGTTATTTTTTTTAAGATTGACACAAAATACCGGTCGCTTTTATCCAAAATTTGCACGAGTTTTGACCTTGAAGTTAAGTCTCAGTTTCACAGAATATCTACTTGTCTAAAAGTAAAGGCCATTTGTGTTCGATTGCTCACTAGCGTCCACAAGTGCATAACAAAAAAATGCCTGGCATTTGAGGAAGTCTTTAGCCGATATAGGCGGGACTGAATATAGAGAAATTAGGTCCAAAAATTTAAGTCCAAAATCGGTTCTCCTAAGGACAATTGCCTGAAATTTTAAATCATCTTGTGATGGTGTTTAGATAAAATTTGGTTTCACAGTGGCCTGAGAGGCTTCGAGCTAGAAACCAAGTCCAAAAACTTGGCCTTTTCGACTATTACTATACATTTAAACTGCCTTGAAATTAAAAAAAAAAGTATAGTCGGTTTAGGACTGCCATCGGACCATCAGTAAAACTTGATTCTGCCTATACCCGAGGGGTTGTAAGGCCAGATGTCAAAGTCCAAAATTGGCCTCTTAAAGAACTTCTACTAAATCGTCTTGAAATTCTCGAAATGCCGGAAGATTGTGTTTTTTTTTAAGTTTTTGTTCTTCGTTGACACGTCTAAGAGGAGTTGAATTAGAGTTGCAAGAAAATTAAAAAAAAAAATCCAATTAAAACAATTAGAAACAATTGTATCTTGATAAAATGCATGTATATTTTGGAAAGTATCTGCATCTAAATAAATTAGAAATGTATCTATTAGGACTGCACGTTTACGTACGTGTGCATCTGGCCTAAGTGATAAATTAAGCCGCAGGAATGTGTCACTTGGAACAGATTGTTGTTTCGCCGGGTCTTTTGGGCCATTTTTTCCGAAGTCAGTAGCTCAAAAGTAATCGATCCATCACGAAGAAGTTGCCCGTATTTTTAACGAAAACCGGATATTAATTTGACATTGACAAATTAGATTGCAGTTCAATTACTTGTTTGTTTTCCCACAATGAGATGACCCCCGAATAATGGTTTTACATTAAAAAAGAACAGTCAAGCAGTAAGTTTAGAAAAATGAAGCTTTACTAAATGAGTGTAGCTGAAGAAGTCAATTTTTTTCGTCGTCAACAGGTTGCGAGGTGGTGTCCCTTGCGGCGTCCTCGTGTCTACGCAATTAAGATTCATATCGATCAGGGCCGCGCCCAGGCGGCGCCTCCGCCGCTTCCCTTTGAACCGTTCGTTCTCCTCGCCCTCCGGTTTCCTTAATATATGCTTCTTCCATCTGGCAGGAAAACTTCGAGGGAAATTGCGTATGACCCAAACCCAACAATATTGGCTTGTCGCAACTTTACTTTTCAATTTTGACTTGCACTTTTTTGGGAATTTTTGGCGTACCTCCAATTTGCACAATAATCATGATTTCGAGCCGAGTCCGGTACTTTACTTATAAATCCATTCGTCTCTGTCTGTTTCTGTAACATATGTGGACGTCCCGTCCGTCGTCGGTCAACATGAGAATCACTCCGGCGTCGTACGTTTTCATGAATAAACTCTTTGTTCGGTTCGAAAGGAAAAGCTTCTCATCGCCGTCGTGACAGAGAAGGCTCGTTTTGAGAAGGGTCTGTCAGCCGATGTTCGCAAATTAAAAGTCCACCCGACCATTCGATCGGTTCTCTGCTGACGAAACACGCCAGTTTGTTTTGATGTTCACGGTGGAAACAAAACGAAATACCTTAATATTTAATTTAATGCATCGGGTGTCCCAGCGAAAACGAACCAAGTACCCCTGTCACATCGACGAACTTCCGCTTTGATGCATTGATGTGACTTCGATTTAATTTTTTTTTTTTGAGATGTTCATTTCAAATGTGAAACCGTTATTTAGGAATCAACTATTGCGGAAAAACAAGCATCATGATAATAATAATAAAAATAAGTAAAAGAAGGCAAGGAAAAGTAACTGTCGACGTACGTTTCTTCTGCTGTCCCAAAATTTCGTTTATGTACTTCCATGTAAACTTCATGTTGCCCTTCACACTACTGAAAATTTGATTGTAATATAGCTTTTTTTCGGTTGTTATGTCTTTATTTATTTCATTTCTTAAAACTCTATATCTTTCTCTTAGTCTCAATTTTTCCTCGAACGTCTGAACCCTTTTCCACTTGTGAAAAACTTTATCTCTCTCTCTCATCTTATCAATAATTACCAGTTTAATCCACGGTTTTTTCGGTGCCGTCTTTCTAATTCTATTTGTCGTGTCATATTGTGATTCTTTATTCGCTTGATTAAAAATATTTCTAATTTCACCGTACAATACATCAGCTGAATTTATAATTTTATTCTGTAAGTCTTGGAAACCCCTTTTTATAATTTCATTAAATAATTTTTTATCTGTTTTAGTCATAGTCATGGATACAGTTATATCTTCCTCCGTCAGGGATCGAACATTTTGTAATGATCTGATATCTTTATTTACAAACAGCACCTGAAGATCTCAAGGGGAGCCCTTTTATATACACGTGATCAATACATGAAGAAAAGATTTGGTTATTAAGGAATTCTTCCCTTGTATAATTGTCAATTTTTCTGGTAAAGCCAGCACTCATTAATAAGGTCTCATATTGTAAGGTATTGTCTGAAATTTCTTTAATGCTAATGTTTACATCTTCAATCAGTATCATTTTTTTAGTCTTAGATTTATTGAGGAAAGTTTCTAGTTCATCCAAGAAGGAGATTACACTAAGTTGCGGAGGTCTGTAAACCGTTAATAGATCGAATATCCCAGAGCTTGTAGTTAATTTTAAATAAATATATTCGCAGTAATTAAAATCAATTTCTACTATTTCTCCTCTATCTGTTTTTGTAAATTTCCTAACATTTCTTTAACATTTTTTAGTTCGGTAAGTAATATTCGTGTTTCAATGTTGGCATGTTCCTCATTGTTCTTTAAAACTGCGTGTTTTTGTTCCTCCTCTCTTTTATTACCCCTACAATATTCACAGCGCCAATCCTTCTTTTTACTTCTACTCATAGCACCATACGTGGAACTTCTGATGGAGCACTCATAGTGGTATGCTCTGGAGCAACCACCGCAATCCACATAATCCCCGTCCGAGGGCAAGGCGTTCAAACATTTACCGCAATTTACTTTGCTTATTCCTGAATTAATTTTAATTAAATTTAGAAATGTTATTGTTTGATTAATTACTATTATATTCTACCAAAAAAAGTAATACACATAGTCCGATACCGAGAAGAGTAAACCGGCTCTCACCAGCAAGAACTCCAAGTCGCTAGGTTTTGCAGCCGCGCTCGACCCAGATCTTGTGGAATCCAATAGGGAAAAACACAGAATTTAACACGTTGGCAAACACATTCTTCAACTAACTACATAAAAATTGTTTCAAATTTAAAATTTTCTGCAATTGTTTGGAACTATTTCACCTTTGCAATACAGAGACAACATTATACACGTCTGCTCTATCCGACAGACACGGCTGGAATAATACCAATAATAATAATAACAATAATAATAATAACAACAGCAATAATAACAACAGTAATAATAACAACAATAATAATAACAACAATAATAATAACAACAACAATAATAATAACAACAACAACAATAATAACAATAATAATAACAACAATAATAATAACAACAACAATAACAACAACAACAACAATAACAACAACAATAATAACAGCAATAATAATAACAGCAATAATAATAACAGCAACAATAATAATAACAACAATAATAACAACAACAATAATAACAACAATAATAATAACAACAATAATAACAACAATAATAATAACAACAATAGATAGATAGATATTTATTGGTCCAGGATTATAACAATCATCATTGGACAAGTCAGAACCAATACATTATAAATAAAATTAAAAATAAAAATGAAATAGAATGAAACATTACAAGTGATGCATTACGAGTGATACAAGTGTTAGCTGTATAATTACTAGTGTATAAAAAAGAAAATAGGTAAGTAACAAATATTGTTCATTGGTTAGTTATTCACTAAGCGTTCATTAAATATTCATCAACCGAATACAGCGATCTTTTAAGAAGATAATCACGACACTTTGCACCGATGTATTCCGCGTTGTTTTGTCCAACATTTAGACGGTGGAAATCTGGTCTGATGTCTTCTTGTTCTCTGGTGAAATAAGTATGGAAATCGCAGTTTCTTTTTGTATTTGTATTGTGGATCAGTACAAATAATTGGTATATGTATAGTGAGTATACTGTCATTATTTTGTAATTAGAAAACAGATTTCTACAACTTGTATCAGGCTTAACACCGGCAATTATTCTTATTATCTTTTTTTGTTTCACAAATATCTCATTGATGAATCTGCTACTTCCCCATAGAATGATCGCGTATGAAATTATTGGTTGCGCTAAACCGAAATATGCTTTTAATAATCTGTCCGTGGTTACCATAGATTTTAGGTTTTTAAACATAAAGATTATAGAACTCAGCTTTGCGCTAATTGATTTCACATGTTGCTCCCAAGTTAACTTTTGATCAATACGTACACCAAGGAATTTTATATCACGTACTTCATGAATTGACTTATTCTGTACTTGTAACAGGATACTACTATTTATTTGTTTATTTACAGGATAGAATTGTATGAATTGTGTCTTTTGATTATTGAGAATGATTCCGTTGTCGGTAGCCCATTTTTGTATTTCGTATATTGCGGCACGACTTTTCCCTACGATTTCTTCTAATAATAATAATAATAATAATAATAATGTTTATTAATGTTAATGTACAAAGTACTTACATACGTCACATATATTATTGATTACCTAAGCCAATTAGAGAAATCAAACATTAAATATTCGTCAAGACTGTAAAACGCCTGACTAATCAAGAATTTTTTAATGGTCATTTTAAAGTTCCTAAGTGGTTCGTTACGGACATGATGCGGAAGCACATTGAAAAACTTTACACTATAATAATTTGGGCCGTCACATGACTTTGACAGTGTAAGAAAAAATTGGGATGAATATTTTCACTACTTCTAGTATCGTGAGTATGAATATCGCTATTGCGCATAAAATCTATTAAGTGTGTTCTGATATACAGAAGGCAATAGAATATATAAATACAGGGAAATGTGAGAATATTCATCTCTATAAAAAAGCGCTTACAATCATCCATGTAGCCGATATTTGCTACAATTCTCACTGCACGTCGCTGAAGTCCAAAAATGCGATGCCTTACCGCAGAGTGTCCCCAAGTCAATACAGAATAAGTTAAATGACTATTAATTAATGCGAAGTAGGCGGTTCTTAAAACATTAGTAGAAACGCAGTCCCGAAGGTTACGTAATATATACACATTTTTTGAAAGTTTATTGCTGAGATAGCTGCCGTGTTCGTTCCACTTCAGGGCTGGATCGAGGATCACACCAAGAAAACGAACCGAGTCTAGATCGTTGGGCAAAGTAGCCTTCGTTGAGAAAACCATTAACTGAGTTTTACTGTCATTTAGACTCAATTTGTTGGCGCTGAACCAGTCTGAGACGTTGTCACGTAGTTTACTCATTTTGGCCGCTGTTGTATCAAAACTTGTTCCATTGATAGATACTGTCGTGTCATCAGCATATAATACACAGTCTGTTTGCGACAGAGAAGTTGGGAAATCATTTAAATAAATCAGGAACAGAAGTGGTCCGACGATCGAGCCTTGAGGGACTCCGTGTTTAATGGACATTTTACGTGATGTTTTATCTCCCACCCTTACAGTCTGGGATCTCTCAGATAGATAGGACTCAATTAAGTCTATACTGATTTTGTTAAAAGAGTATTTTTTTAGTTTTCCTAGTAAAATATCATGAGAGACACAATCGAAGGCACGTGATAGATCACAAAACATCGATAATCGGTGTTCTCGTTTTTCAAAGCAGTCCAGGGTTTCGCTGACGAAGGCCATTACAGCATCCGTTGTAGTCCTACCTTTCCGGAATCCATATTGCTTAGCATTCAGTATGTTATTTTTGTCTAAAAATTCAGTCATCTGAAGTACCATAATTTTCTCGAAAATTTTTGAAAGTGCAGGCAGTAGTGATATCGGTCTATAATTCGCCTCATCATCACGGCAGCCTTTTTTAAAGAGCGGGATAACCACAGCCGATTTCAGGGCTGTTGGAAATATTCCCGACTTGAAACTTAGATTTATCAGCTTGGTAAGTGGGTAAACAAGGATATTGGCAAACATTTTAATGAAGTTAACTGTTAGTCCGTAAATGTCTTTACTACTTCCACTCTTTAGGGATGAAATTGAATCTCTTACTTCATTGAAAGAAACCTCACGGAAGGAGAATTCATTGCAAATCGAGTTCAGATTGAAGGTGAGAGGATCCAGGTGTGATCTAGGTAATTTCGAAATTAAATTGTCGGCCAGAGCAGTGAAATATTCATTAAAGGTATCTGGTGAGATGTTAGAGCCCGTTGACTTGGAGGAAGAGTCACGTTTTGAGTTAATTATTTCCCACATGGCCCGGGAGGGATTACTTGCTGACTTGATAAAGTTTTCATTAGATGATAGCTTTGCCTTCTTCACTGAATTTTTGTATGTATTTCTGAAACGGTTTCTGGTTAACCGTAATTCGTCAGAGTCAACACATTTGCATAAATCATTTAGAAGATGTAGGTGTAATCGCATAGATTTTAAATTATCAGTGAACCAAAACGTTTGTTTATCTCTCGTTCGGCATCTTATGTTTTTTTCGGGAAAAGTCGAGAAAAATGTATTATATTATTATAGTATTATATTAAGAAATGTGTCAAACTTACTTTCGAAATTCATTTCAGAGTGGTTGATAAAATTCCAGTTGAAACCTTCTAAGGCATTATATGCGAGGCGGCCGCTTAAAGTTATTGGTCTTACAATTTTGGTAGCATATTTATTGCAGGAGGATTTGGCATTTATAAGGAGAGAAGCAGTGATACTTCGATATCCCCTAAATGTTCATCGCTCACATAAGTAGTTACTTTATCCGTTTCGAAGTTGATGAAAATGTTGTCCACACATTTGGTATATCTTGTATTGTCCTTTACTAGTGGACTGTAGCCAAACGTATTGAATAAATCTAAAAGTACTGAACAGTTATGTTCGTCCGACCCAAAGTGCACATTGAAGTCACCACAAATGAGCACTCTTTTGTTTTTGTTGATGATACTTAGAGCATGGTCAAGGAGGTCAATGAAATTAGAAAAGTTTGCGTTCGGAGATCTATACAGTGTAAGTACAGTCAGATTGAGACTTGGAATATATATAGCACAGAGTTCACAAATTTTCTCAATTGAGATGTTGGTAATGTTATCTAATGCAATGAATTCTTCGTCCTTCTTAAGGAGGATCATCGCCCCACCACATCGATTTACTTTTCTTGCAAAAAAACTACATACCACAAAATCATTCAATTGAAATACTTCTGTTTCATCTTGTTTCAACCAATGTTCACTGAAACATAATATTTTCGGTTCAGGATCGTTGTGTAATAGTAAAGATTCTATTAAGTCAGTTTTGTTTCTCACACACTGGATGTTAGAATAAAATAGGTTAATATTTTCGTCATTTTTATTTTTAGTGTTTTTATTGTTAATTAGTGTCATATTATTTCTACTCGGGCTTGTTAACTGAAGAGGATCCGGATCTATTGGTCCGAAAAAAGTTATAGCGACGTACGACAACTCCAGTAGGCCAAAAATCTGCATCATAGAGTTTATCCAATAGATTTATATCCGCACTTAATTCTATAGGTTTAATTCTATAGTTTGTGCCGTCATTATCATTGATAATAATAACAGTAATAATAATAACAACAATAATAATAACAACAATAATAATAACAACAATAATAATAACAATAATAATAATAACAATAATAACAACAACAATAATAACAACAATAATAATAACAACAATAATAATAACAATAATAATAACAATAATAATAATAATAATAATAATAATAATAATAATAAAAGTTTAAGATTTTTAAAATAACCGTCTCTCCTTTTTCTATTTTCGAAATACGTGCTTCTTCGCTCTTACTTCGCTCTTATTTTCGTTTTCCGGTTTGCGAAGTTTCCAAACGTCAGCCAATCACCGCCCCCGCTTAAAAAAATTAAGTTCGAATAACTTTTGTTTGTACCGTCAGATCAACTTGAACTTGTAATAATATTCAGAGTAGTATCCCAGACAATCCCACCAAATTTCGTCCCGATCGTACCGCTTAAAAAATAGTTACGCGACCGGAAGCACTCTCGCGCTTCCATCGCAATTTCAGGCGTTTCCGCCCGTCGGATTTCGCCGGACGCGACATCAAATTAAAGCCCGCGAAAAGCACTATCCGATGACATAAAGAAAACCCTGGGTCAGCGGGAAAATAAAAAAGTATTGTTTGTTTAAACTTTTCAACCCCGAGTGGCTCAAGGGTTTATGACGTCAGAAGCGGACCAGGACGCTTTTTTTTTGTTCTGTCGATCCACTTTTTCTAGATCTTCCTTTTGTATTTTCGCCCTCCGTTCCTGCTTTAACTACATTGGCAATTAATCTGTCCTCTACTTATTCAATGAAAATGAAGTGGAAAAAAACAAAGAGGAAAATGGGGAGAGTAGCACATGTTTTAAATCAGTTCTTTTTCTTTTTCCTTTTTTTCTTCTTATATCCTTTGAGCTTTGGATTTTGGTTAAATCGATGCGTTCTATAATGGGATTTACGTCTTCCTTAACCCGTCCCGAACGTAATTTAAAATGGTTCGTTTTGTCTACGGTCCGATCAGTTGCCCTCATTAGTCGGTTATGGATCGTTTTCTTTTCGACCTCGGTCCGTGTATTGAGAAAAACTCGTTCATTGGCTCTAAAAACTGTGCGGCTTCAAGCAGATTTATTTAGACTTCGATTCGAGTAGTACATGCGACAGCCTGTACGATAGCTGTTCCTAATCCGCGAAACTTGCTTTGATTATCGAGACTGAACCTCTCCCCCCAAAGGAGTAGTGCAAATCAAAAAAGAAACAGACTAACTGAAATCAATAAGAAATCTAAATTAAAACGGTCTGCGAGCAAATTGAAGAATTTTATGTTAAAAAAAATCGAAACATGTACTTTCTCGTTTTTGTTTTCGTTTTCCGGTTTGCGAGCAGATGGCGCTCGGACAACAAACAGCGCGAATTTTGCAAAATAATTTGATAATCAAACTTCACGGGATATTTATAATATTAATTTTTTTATTTGATAACAGTCAATAGACGGCGATATCTGATGTACTATGACAAGGCATTGGAACGCTGCCAACGCAAGACCTCCGAGATTATAGCTACATGAAGTAGTTCAAAAATGCTTCTAGGAAAAACGTAAATGAAGACAGTAAGGCGGTTTTACCGTCACTGAACAAGCGTTCCTAGAAAAACATTCTAAAAAAAAGGAACACCATAAATACTGGCGAACTCATTTTGTAGAGCATTAGAGTGTCATTCTTGTCTGAGGAAAGTCCCCCCCTACGTACCGTAGTGTAAACCATGTAAGTTTATTATTTGTTACTAACGTACTAGTCTTAACTTCTGTATAAGCTACGCAGTATTCCCGGATACGGAATATACTTTCCATCCTTCGGGACGCACGCACTTTCAATTGAGTTCATCGATTTTGTTCTATATAATGCACGCCAATCGATAATTGCGTTCGTTTACGCACAGTTCCGTCGCGGCGGAAGTTTGTTTGCTTGATTCATTACTGTCAAAACGCAACGAAATTATTGTTGGCAAGAGTGAGTTCCGCAGGGATCGAACGTTGTCGTTCTTTCCGACTCCGTTCTCTATTAAGGGTCTTGTGACGCATTTCATTTATTATTATTTTTAATTTTCGCCGATTCTCGCGAGTCCTACAGAAAAATGCAGTCTTGTTATTGATAGGAATATACAGGGTCGCTATTATGTATGGATACAGCTAAATATTTCCGGAACAGTTCAACAGAATTCGTTCAAATTTGGGGAATCGTTAGAAGAGTTTAAAGTCTATTACTTGAGCTTGCTTTTAATTTTCTATCTTCTTTTGTTTCAGAGATACAAGGCTAACTTGATTTTTTTTTAATTGCACGAGGGGTCAAATTTATCATTTTTGAAAAGAGCATTTTCTTCTGAATTCAGTGGTGTATCACATGCTCATCTTTATTTGTATTAAAAGGTAAAAAATACAATATTTCAAAAATTTAATTTTGAAAAAGTAAAATTAAGGCAGCTTAGAAAATGCTTCTATTATTAATCTGTCACTTGTAATATTAGCCAAAAATTGAACTTGTGTCCAATAATTGGTTGAAGATGGTACGTTTAAGTAAAACTGAGCGTATAGAAATTCTTATGATGGTTGGGTATGGTGACAGAGGACGAAGTTGTACAGAAGTGGTGACTCTTTTTTAATACAATTCATCCTGATCGAGAACCGATCTCTAGGACAACGGTTTCCAAAACTTTGCAAAGATTTCAAGAAACTGGTAACGTTGAAGACCGTGGAAAATCTGGACGACCAAGAATTGTCCCAAATGAAGAAAATTCTTTGAATGTAATGTTGGCTGTGTTTTGATCACAGAGTAGAATTTTGCGAAACTATGATGCATCGAATACATCAGGATGGTAATTTTATCAATCGCGTCCTCTTTTCTGACGAGTCAACTTTTATTTTAAACGGACACGTTAACCGTCATAATTGTAGATACTGGTCTAACAAAAATCCACATTGGATGGAGGAGGCACATACCCAGTATCCCCAAAAAGTTAATGTTTGGTGTGGTATTATTGATCAAAATAGCGTGGGACCTTTTTTCATTAATGGCAATTTAACGTCTGAAAGATATTTACAACTTTTACAACAACGTATTGTTCCCCGACTTAGAGAAATATTCCCAAACCACGATAATCGAAATATATCAGCAGAAAGCATATGGTTTCAACAAGACGGTGCATCGCCACATTTTGGCCGTCAAGTGCGCCAATGACACGTTTCCCGGTAGATGGATAGGACGAAGAGAAACAATTGAATGGCCAGCTAGATCTCCTGATTTGACTCCACTTGATTTTTTCCTGTGGGGTCATCTAAAAAGTCGAGTGTATGTCAACAGACCATTGCAAATTGAAGACTTACAGGACCGCATAAGGAACGAAATTGCTAATATTTCTCCCAACACTTTGATTCATTCAATACAAAATTTTGTTCAACGCATCCATTATTGTCAGGAAGTAAATGGAGGTCACTTTGAACATCTCTTGTAGAAAGAAAAAATATTTTTTTAAAATTCTTATTAAATGTATTTTGTTCCAATTCAGTGTACCTTACTTTCAAATTCTAAGTATTGCTAATTACAGAATGCCACGGTTTCATCGCTTTTTCTTTTAAAGGTTTTTAGTACTGAAAATTATCCAATTTTTCTTATAAAGTGGTCTTATTTTGAAGTGAAATCTTTTTTAATACAAATAAAGCGGAACTTGTGCTACATCATTGTATTCAGAAAAAAATTCAGAATTTCGATACGCTCAGTTTTACTTAAACGTACCATCGTCAACCAATTATTGCAAACAAGTTCAATTTTTGGCTAATATTACAAGTGACAGATTAATAATAGAAGCATTTTCTAAGCTGTCTTAATTTTACTTTTTCAAAATTAAATTTTTGAAATATTGTATTTTTTACCTTTTAATACAAATAAAGATGAGCATGTGATACATCACTGAATTCAGAAGAAAATGCGCTTTTCAAAAATGATAAATTTGACCCCTCGTGCAATTAAAAAAAAATCAAGTTAGCCTTGTATCTCTGAAACAAAAGAAGATAGAAAATTAAAAGCAAGCTCAAGTAATAGACTTTAAACTCTTCTAACGATTCTCCAAATTTGAACGAATTCTGTTGAACTGTTCCGGAAATATTTAGCTGTATCCATACATAATATCGACCCTGTATATATATATATATATATATATATATATATTATAATGAAAATAAATTCAAGTAAAAAAAAAAACAATTATCGAAAAGGTACTACTTAAAAAAACCTATTTGCAAAAACTTGTTCCCGTAAATACAGGGTGTCAGGGATTCGAGTGCCTCCATAAAAATGGATCTAAGTCAAAGAAAAAGTTAATTTTCCGACGTGACACGTTCACGTTCCTGCGGGAGAAGATTTATGCAAAACGAGCCCCTACTATTTCGCAACGCCGCCCCCTCGAGCTTTACGTAACTTCGTTTGGAGTTCCCGGAACTTCGGCGATGTTAAGTGACAGCGAAGTTAGTTGAAGAAAATTTAAGTTGATTTCGGGCTCGTCAAAATATTCCTCGCTTATCTCGATGGACGGGTGACACTAAAATATTGAAACCCCTCATACTCTCATAAACCCTGTATGCGAACAACTGCAGCTAGCAGCACTTCTTCCGTCTTTAAGGCAATAATGCCGTTTGGACGACTCGGGACTGCATTAAGTAAGTAATAGGGCAGACGATTAAATAAAGCGACGCGTTATTAGCAACGTTCTGGCAATAAAGGGTCGTTGCTTGTGATGATGCAGATGGTGTGGTAGACGAGCGTCCAGACGGCAGACGCAGATATTGATCGCGTTATGGCCACGCAATCACATACACGAGGAGCAAGCACGGCAGTGGAAAACCAGGAAAAATCGATACGATCGTAATGGGGGACGCGTTGAGCTAGTCGGGGGCAAACTCCGCGATCCGGTCGACTTAAAAAGACCCGGAAAAAAGCTGACGTGTAAAGCGCCCGGAGCTTCCAAGCTGCAAGAATTTTTAACGAAAAACACCCATTAACTTGACGTTGACAAATTAGGTTGCACGTTGCAACTTCAATTACGTGTTTGTTTTTCCACAACGAGATGACCCCTACATTTAAAATGAGCAGCTCAGAAAAAATAAATAAATCACCATTCTCTATTCAGCGCCAGTGTTGCCAAATGTGTTCGAAATTTGCCTCATTTCAATTAAAATTTCCTGTAATATCAACTATTCTGCAGACTGGGCTTTCTCCGCACAACAAAAGTTTTCGACAGAAACGAAAAGTTCTAATTATACATAAAAACATCCGTCTATTTTTGTTTTGTTTTGATATTATAATACTAAATACTTAATTGATAAGATAACGAGAGTTGCAGCCATTCTGACTCCAGTCTCAAGCGGCCAACTTAAAACTGACGTAAAAATCAAGAACGCAATCTGTTGGTGCATTGTAGAAGTGTTGTTCATCAATTAAGTTTTCGTGCGACTCACAAGCGGGTGAGGGGATTTCCGTTCGACTCAAAATGCACAAAGTTAGATACAAGACCATTTAAGGTACTTTGGTGTAGGTCAAACTCAAAGAATTTAGAGTGAAATCGGCAAAATCCAAAACGTTTTTGTGTAATTCACAAGTGGCAAAGAGGATTCCCACACAAATAAAGTCAAGGCAAACTCAAAGAACTTAGGGCCAAAATCCGAAACGTCGAAACCAAAATGTTTTCGTAGGTTCCACAAGTAGTAAAGGGATTCCCATTCGACTTAAAACGCATAAAGTCGTAAGGCCACCTGACATACTCCGGACTATGTCGAACTCAAAGAACTTAGAGGAAATTCGTTGTTTTATAGGAACAACCTGTATATTTTTGCATATTTGAATGACTTGATGGGTCGCACCATGGGTCTAGCGCGAGCAGTTCTGGAGTTGCCAGATGCGTCAGATAATGTCACCTCGAAAACCGTTCACGTCAGACCCATGGTGTGACCCATCAAGTCAGGCTAGAATTTGCTCGCGAGTTCAAATATGCAAAGATATACAGGGTGTTCTTATAAAACAACGAATTTACGGGGTCGCACCATGGGTCTAGCACGAGCGGTTCTAGAGTTGCCAGATACGTCAGAGAATATCACCTCGAAAACCGTTCACGTCAGACCCATTGTGCGACTCATCAAGTCAGGTTAGAATTTGCTCGCGAGTTCGAATATGCAAATATATACAGGGTGTTCTTATAAAACAACGAATTTACGGCTTAGTTTCAGGCCAACGATATTCAATTGTTTTTTTTGCGTACGATACTTGAAGCTGCACAAGATAATCCACGAATTATGTATTGGATATTTTTTTTTCTAAAGTCGAAAATAAGGAAGTAATGGCGGCCAGAGCCATAACATTAATGAAAAAGATGATTGCCTCTCTTATTATCGACATTAGAAGAAGAAAAAAATGAAGCTAAAACGGCTGAAAATGCACAAACTCACTTGTAAGGCCATCTGGGGCACCCTGGACTCGGTTAGGTCCAAATAATTTAAAGAATTGCACCGAGTGAAGTGGTCAAAATCCAAAACTCGAAGCCAAAACGATTTTATGTGATCCACAAGTGACAAAGGGGATCCCGTTTGACTCAAAATGCACCAAAGTCAGGTAGTAGAATTTACCATTGTTTCACTTAGGCCGGATACACACTTATCGATGTGCGCGCAAGCCCCGGCTGGATTTGAACTGTCAAAATATTTTATTTGCATAAAGTATGAACGGAAGCAACATGTAGATCCGGACTTAAACTACTACAAACTGCTTTAATTCAAGGAAAAAAATCATCAAAAGTACTCATCCATTAAATAAAACCAACAACTCATATAGAGTCCGTGATTTTAAAATAAGTAGGTAGCAGAATTTACAATTGTTTCACTTAGGCTGGATACACACTTATCGATGTACGCGCAAGCCCCTGCTTCGTATCCGTCTCGATTTGACCTATCAAAAAATATCCTATGCATAAAGTATGAACGGAAGCAACATGTAGATCCGGCCTTAAACTCCTACGAACTTTTTTTTTTTCAAGAAAAAAATCATCAAAAGCACTAGTCTATTACATAAAACGAGCGACTCACTTGAGTACGAGATCTTTGAATATGTAGGTACTAGAATTTATGATTGTTTCAATTAGGCCAGGTTCACATTTACCGGGCGCGCAAGCCCCTCCTCTGTATCCTGCTGTATCGGTTTGAAGTGTTAAAAAAAATATGATATAAAGCATGAAACTTAAACGAACTGGTTTTATTCAGCAACAAAGAAAAAAAGACCCAAGTCTATTATGTAGTTATGTACGTGAAACGAGAAACTCATCCAGGTTTCGCCGTTATTCTCGCGAGGCGGTAATTAATCTCGCGTAATTACAACTCTCACCGGTTCCTCTCACATTAGCAAATTAATGACGGGGCGCGAGATCGAAAAGCCGTGTTCGCAGCCCGCTCTGATGCCCATCTGTAGTAAACGACACGAAAATGAACTCAACGCGACGCAAAAAAAACAATTTCCCATCGCGTTAAGGAGGAAAAACGGTGTTTACGAGAAGCGGAGGTAAGCGCCTTAATTGCCGCGGCGGAGAAAACGATTGAATGCAGATGGGGCTTCGGCGTGAGGAAGCCGGAAAAACGGCGCGTAATTGGCGCAGTTACATCAAAAGGAGACAAATTATGAGCTCGGTTTTCATCCTCTTCTCGTTTTTAGGTGGCGCTCTCAGTTTGGGGGCGAAGGGACGAGTGGGAGGGGGTGGGAGTTGTCCACAAAGCTTGAGCAAAAGGCAAGCAGTTGCTTCTGTTACATTACGGCTTAATTAGTTCAAAATTAAGCGAGTTAGCAAATGTGCGTTTTCAGTGGTGAAGAAGGGCGAAATTAAATCATATATTTGAATTAATTAAATACAATTTAACTAAAACAAAAGTGATATTAACAATAGTACTTCTGAATAAATGGGTTTATCTGCAGTCTGAAGAGGTATCAAAAGGTTCGGTTACAGCCCCCCCATCTACAGGCCGTAGAGGTAACAAAAGGTTTTGTTGTAGCCATCTATTGAGAGTGCTGCTGCACATGTAATACATATCCATGGCCGACTCCATTAATAAGCTAACGCTTATATGGCCGTTTCAATTCGCCTAAAATTCGGTTCCGAGAAAGCATGCCATGATCGTACGATGACTAACGTCATCTATGAAAGTCACTTGAAACTTAAACCCACAAGATCGTTGCAATTTCTTTAAATGTATTAAGGAAAAGCAATAAGTCTGTTATCGTGCACTGGTTCAAACTCTTTTTTACGAAATACGCTTTAATGAAGCCTAAACTTTTTTATAATGTGTCAATACGAAATCATATATTGTGTTTTTCTGTTATTTCCACGAGACAGTTTAAAATCAGCGGTCTCGTGATAAGAGGTCTGTCCATTCGTCAGGATTTTGAGTTCTGAACCGTTCAAAATCGCACTGAGCATGAGCAGTGCACAAAATTGGATATAAATTTCATACTGCGCATGATTCATTTTATTCTACATCAATTGTGAGAATAATAAAATGTTGAAAATGCGATCCAAGCAGCTCTACAGATTGTAGTTTGTTGTTGATAAAAAAATACTAAATACATTCAAGTTGTCAATAATTATTTTTCCACGTTAATAAATCAATTCAATACTAAAACCAGTAGTAATTTCATCAGGTTATGGGCCCAGAGTGGCGAAAGTATTGAAAGAGTACCATTTGAAGTGTCTAGGAAAGTAGAACTTGAAAAATGAGTGGAAGCGGTGCAGTTCGTATCGAGTTGTTAAATAAAGATAACTTTGACACGTGGAAAATACAGATGGAGGCTTTATTAGTCAAAAATGATGCTTGGAACTATGTAAATGGAGCTGTTGTAAAACCAGAACTTATTGAAGGCGATGCAACTTCGGTGACAGCGGTGAAGACTTGGATTGACAAAGATTGTAAGGCCAAATCGGATATTATTTTGTCGATGAATCCTTCCGAGCTAAAGCAAATAAAAGGATGTACAACGTCACGGGATGTTTGGTTGAAGCTAGAAGCAATATACCAATCGAAAGGTCCTGCAAGAAAAGCTACACTTTTTAAACAACTTACCTTACACAAAATGAAAGAAGGAGAAGATTTACGGGAACACTTACGAATGTTTTTTGATACGGTAGACAAATTAGAAGATATGGATATTAAAATAAATAAAGACTTGCTAGCCGTGATGCTTCTTTACAGTTTGCCTGCATCATTCGAAAATTTCAGATGCGCCATAGAGTCAAGAGACGAGTTGCCAGCACCCGATGTCCTTCGAGTAAAAATTACTGAAGAATGTGATGCAAGAAAAAATGAGAATCGGCAGTGTTCAATACAAAACGCGTTGGCAGTTAGATCTTCAAATAAGAGATATAGTTACTAAAGATAAAGCCGCGAAACAAGAGTCTACATATAAGACTGTTAATAAAATTAAGTGTTTCAAGTGCCATAAGTTTGGGCACAAAGCTTCGGAATGTTACAATAGAAAGCAGTACGCTAACAAAACAGAAAATGTGAGTCTGTATGTTACATCAAAAACTACTTCAGAAAATATTTTTCAAGTGCAAGATGAACTCCTAGGAAGAAATTGGTGCCTTGATAGTGGATGCACTTCCCATTTATGTAAAGATTTAACAAATTTTAACAAGTGCGACAAGAATTATATTGGTAAGCTAAATCTCGCCAATAACGCAACTACAAATGTCAGTGCGAAAGGTGTCACTTCGTTCACTGCAGATGTCAAAGGAAAAATTACGAACGTAAGTTTAAATGACACCTTGCACGTTTCAGATCTGCGTACGAATCTAATCTAAGTTGGAAAAGTTACCGATAATGGGTTTCGAGTAATATTTGATAAACACGGCGCAAAGATTGTCGACGAAACTGATAACGTAAAAATTATTGCAGATCGTATAGATGGACTGTATTATGTGCGAGAAAAGGCAAAAGTTGAGTGTAAAACAATTACTTCAACTAATCAAACAAAAGTCAGTCTGTTGGAAACATGGCACAAACGTCTTGGGCACCTGAACATTCAGGATCTCCGCGAAGCTGTGAAATCTGGAGCAATCAAAGGACTAAACATTGAGAATACAAACGAAAAATTAGAATGCGAAGTGTGTCTTCGTGCAAAAATGACACGTCTGCCATTTCCGAAAAGTTCCGGAAGAAAAACAGATTTGTGCGACATTATCCATGCTGATGTTTGTGGGCCTATGAGAGTCCAGTCTAATGGTAAAGCTCTTTATTTTGTTACATTTATTGATGATGGTTCTAGGTGGTGCGAAACTAGATTTCTTCGTCAAAAGAGTGACGTGCTTCAAGAATTCGAAAATTATCGTATCATGGTGGAAACACAGAAAGGCAAACGTGTAAAAATCTTACAAACGGATAATGGTACGGAATTCGTGAACAGAAAATTCGACGAATATTTAAATAGTCACGGAATTCAGCGACGATTAACCGCACCGCATAATCCAGAACAAAATGGGGTGGCAGAGAGGAAAAACCGTTCACTCGTGGAAACCGCCCGATGTTTACTTCTACAGAGTGGCCTTCCTGCGAGTTTCTGGGCTGAAGCCATTTCAACGGCAAATTATCTGCGAAACACAGATTGCACACAAGTGCATTAAATGGAAAAACGCCTTACGAAATTTGGTTGGGACAGTCTCCAGATGTTAGTGGTTTTCAAGAATTTGGTTGCGAAGTTTACTGCCTTAATAGAACGAACAACAAAGGAAAATTTGAACCACGTTCAAGAAAAGGTATTTTCCTCGGGTATTCAGAGCAGTCTAAAGCATACCGAATTTGGATACCAGAAGGACAAAAAAAAAAATAAAGAGAGATGTAAAATTTCTACATAAGCCATTAGTAAACGGCAACAATTATGAAGAATTCTACCCTAAGCAAAATGAAATTAACACAGAAAAATATGCTGATAAAGTTCGTTCGCATGTAGATATTGAATTAATCCGAACTGGAGAAGATGAAGAAGTTGAAGTTGATGAGCGAATAATCAACCCTGAAATAGAACCAAGAGAAGTTATAGAGCCACTGCTTCAAGATGATTTCAAGAAAGGACGAGGTAGGCCAAGAAAAATGTTTACAGGTCAAAGAGGGTGTCCACGTAAGATATATAACATGATACCTCAGGAAAATGAAGAACAAGCTGATTTTGCCTTCATGTCTGATGTGTCGGTAGATGTTGCGATTGCAAGCTCTGAGTCAAAGGAATGGATGAAAGCTATGGCAGCTGAATTCTGTTCTCTTTTGAAGAATGACACTTGGGATCTGGTGGAGCATCCAATGAATCGAGAAATCATTGGCAGCCGAATGGTGCTCCGAAACAAGCAGGGTCCGGAAGGAACGATTGTGAAGAAGAAAGCTCGTGTTGTAGCGAAAGGTTTCTCTCAACGACCTGGAACTGATTTTAACGAAACTTTCGCTCCTGTGGCTCGATTGAGCTCATTTAGATTAACGACAGCTTTTGCTATTCAGTATGATATGCATATGCAGCAGTTTTTTAGAAGAAGATATTTACATGAAACTTCCTGATTATAGTAGAGAGGTGCCATAATTCATTGTTCAAACCCAATGTGATACTCCTGACATTATCGAAAAAGCCAGATGTATGTTAAACGAAATGTCAATTGGAGAAAAAGTTTGTCATCTTAGAAAGGCTCTCTACGGATTACGTCAAGCAGGACGAAGTTGGAACAAACGCCTTGATGATGTAATGAGGCAGTTCGGAGCTACACCTACACAATCGGATCCATGTGTTTACGTGGCTGATCAAGACAATGAACCAATTGTAATTATAATTTATGTGGATGATATCATAGCATCATGTAGAGACATAAGAAAAATCGACAATTTTGGAAATCATTTGAAGAATAACTTTGACGTCAAGAAACTTGGAGAAGTAAAATATTGCCTTGGGATAAAATTCGATAGAAACCAGGAGGGAATAACATTAAGTCAAGCGAATTACATTAACGACATTCTTCAGAGATTTGGGATGCGTAAATGTAATCCAGTTTCTACACCGTTGGCAGCTGACAAAAAACTGACGAAGTCCGATGTTTGGAATGATGATGATGGAAAGAAACCTCCTTACAGAGAATTAGTAGGAGCTCTTATGTATTTATCAGTAGCCACACGTCCAGACATTTCCCATGCTGCTAGTGTTTTAGGACAATTTGCAGATTGTTTTGGAAAAAGTCATTGGAATGCTGCTAAACGAGTTTTGCGTTACCTAAAGGGAACCGTAAATATACTTTTAAGAGATGCAAGGATTCATTACGAGGATATGTAGATTCGGATTGGGGAGCTTGTCTAGACGACAGACGATCCTTCACGGGATATGCTTTCATATTTAATGGAGGCATCGTGTCGTGGGAATCTAAAAAGCAGAGAACTGTAGCATTGTCCACTGTAGAAGCTGAATATATGGCATTAGGATAAGCTGCCAAAGAGGCAATATACATAAGAAAGTTCTTAACTGAGATAGATTTGAACTATTCTGAGACCGTAATGATTTATAATGATAATATTGGTGCTCAAAAACTTGCAAGCAATCCGGTATTCCATGCGCGAACTAAACATATCGATATTCGGCATCATTTTGTGCGTGAAATACTGCAAACCGGCGAGATCAAGTTAGAACATGTTTCTTCAGATGAGATGGGAGCCGATGTACTTACCAAGGGATTACCAATAGCAAAACACAGAAGATGTTTAGAAATAATTGGAATGTTAGTTACATAATTACATGGCAAATAAAAATCCACAGCTTGTCTCGAGTGGGGCTGTTGAAAATGCGATCCAAGCAGCTCTACAGATTGCAGTTTGTTGTTGATAAAAAAATACTAAATACATTCAAGTTGTCAATAATTATTTTTCCACGTTAATAAATCAATTCAATACTAAAACCAGTAGTAATTTCATCATAAAATCATTTCGTATTGCTAAAATTATTAGTTTTGAATTGTCTAACTTGGGATCAGAATTTAAATTTAATAATAGTTATACAATGATTAGAAAATGTACTGCTTGTGGCAACGAAAATAAGCCAGTTTGAATTTCTTAACGTAATTCCGCTTCGAACTAGGTGGCTTGAAGCAATGAAAAAATTTTATAGTACTTAATTGGAAATAACAATTCTAGTGTACTTTATTCATTTCTTCTGTAATTTGTAGAAATCATTTTCATGAATCATCTTTATAAATTATAAAAACAAGACTGGATTTACTAAAGAAGCTGTACCATCTATTTGTAGGAATTTTTTTCTAAATTTTACTTCACTATATCATTTTATGGTTTGTTTAAATTCTGAAGTTAATTATTAAGAATATTTAGCAGAAAACAATTATAAGGAGATACAGGTAGATTCCATATCCACACAGCAAATTTCAGATTTGCAATATCAAAACAATGTCTACACAATCTATAAGCAGCTCTAAAAAAGGAAATTAAAGATACCAAAAAAAAACCTGTAAGAATTCAACCTATTAATAAACATAATTTTTCCTAATAAATTTCTTTAAAATTAAAAAGACTTAATGAGAAGTATTCAGAAAATTTTAATAAGGTTAAAGAATTAAAGGAACAATTGGATATACAATCTACTAAATTAAAATTTATTCATTATATGGAGAATATGTACCACTTCTTTCAAGTACACAATGACCTTCTAAATGAAAAGCGAGTTCTAACTGACCTGGGCGTTTTGAAAAATTTACATTGAATTTTTGCGCTCGAGAAAACGCCAAAAGTCGACACTTTGGCGCTGGTTATGGGACACTGACGGCAATGAGTGAAGTGCACTGTCATTAGTGTCAATCAAAATGAGTTCACGCAAAATTAATTAATATTGTAATTACCGTAATGCAAGATAATTTATGTGCTATAACCTTTATAGATTCATGCACAAATCATTTGATCTCGTCGGAGTGAAGTACGCTTGCGCAATAAAGAAAGACTGGCACTTTAAAAAGCTTTCGTGTTATGAATAGGTAATTACAACAAGTTACATAAAAGAGTTTCGACTTTTGATAATGTGAAACGTGTTAAAAAAAGGCGTTGATAATTACGCACAATGAGAAAAGAAGCTTTATTATACATGTTGTAGCTTACCACAGAAATTCCGAGTATATGCAGGTAAGATTTTCATCTAAAATCTTAATAGTCTAATGCTAAATTAAGTTGTCGAAATTGGACATAAATACTCCACCTTATTCCAATGTAAATAATATCCAGTATGCTCAAATTTTTATAACAATAACATTAATTGTTCTTACACGAACTCATCCACCATTCACATGTGACAGAACTGTCAAGATTTTAGGTTAAGAAAGCGCCCTGTAAGCAGTGCTTGGCGGAGCACGTCTGAACTGCACTTTTGTGCAGACCAGATAGAACTCGGTTTTCATTTAGAAGGCCATGGTCAAATATATTCGGCACATGCTTCTGAAAGTTTCGGACTAGTCAGAAACTGCTGCACGAACAAACCTAATATTTCAAACCGAACACACTACATTCATTCTTTGAACAGCAGTATTGCATCATATATTGATGTTACAGATGAAAAATTATATTGCTGAGAAGTCACATTGCAACATTACATTGATGATATCCAAAAAAAGTTCAGCAAATGCAGGTATTCAAGAACCGTCTACAGAAAGGCCCTTGGTTTACAATTTACAACCTCTGTATTAAATTTCTTTTGCAACAAATCAGATTTCATTATGTAATGACATATTAATTCATAGTTCAGATGCAGTGGATCCCATATTTTCTCATGTTCGTCTTAGAAGTGGTTCAAATGACATGACTGAAGTCAGAGCGGCAGAATATGCACTTCAGCAAATTTTACGTTGTGGATTCATCAAAGCTTTGACATCTGCTAATACATATTGCTGATAATATAGATTACACGAGTCAGGCAAATTTCAAACCAGTACCTACAGAAGAACAAAAAGTTAAGGAAGAGTTATCTCATATTTGAAAACTTCTAAGTTCGAAACGTATCTTTAAAAATATTACCTGATGGCAGTATTTACTTTGTTTCTGTGGCATTCTTAGCTGGTTACATAATTAAAAATAGAGACGACAAATTGCACTGCAATACTTGCTTAGAACCTCTTCTTTCTTATCTGATTCCTTGATGAAACTTATTATGATTCAGGACAGAGGAAGTTTAAACTATCCTAGTAATAAATTTGTCGGAATTATTAAGCAATTAATTATAACAGATATTATTCCTGAAATGTGACCTCTCTTGGAAAATACAAAAACCTGTGCACAACTAGGTATCTGAAATTCTTTATCCTGTACTCCAACAAAATACAATTTTTGCTTGTGACAATCACAAAAGACAGTAGAGAAACCTGTTCTCGATAATACAAGTAGAGAGAAAACAGATTTTTTGAAGAAACATGTTCGAATTTAAACTTACAAGCAGAAAAATTCTGAAAGTGTTACATTTGATAGTTCACTGACATAGAACTAACTAACAATTTTCATCACAGAGCTCACTAGTCACCGTACGAATCTGTAAATTTTCTGGAATAATTTTAACAATGAAAAACCGCCAATTGAAACTGCCATATAAGCGTTAGCTTATTAATGGAGTCGGCCATGACATTTCTATCAAACATATTTTAACTAGAAGAAAAAAGAATGAACGAGTTGGTCGTTCTTCTAAAAGTAGAATGTCTTATCTTAGATCATCTGTGGATATTCGTTGCCACTAAACGCGCACGTCTTCAAACTTTCATTTTAATCAAAAATTTAAAAATAACAAAAAGACAAATACAAACGTGAATGTTCTATTGCATCTATTGGATGACGTCGCTATTAAGTCCATTGTGAATCTTTCCAAATTTATTTTAAAATGTTTTTACAATCTCCATAAAAATCCTAATTACGTCGCGTCGGCTCCATCTACTAGGGTCTTTGACAGTAACATGAAACATTTTCGAATTATCATGTTTTTTTTTTTTTAATAAAAGCAAATGAGAATACATAAGTGGCGCCATCTATTGACCAATAACGTGTTAAATAACTTAATTAAATACATATCGGACGTTTTATTTTTAAATTTTATCTGCAGTCCGAAGAGATATCAAAAGGTTTGGTTATAGCCAGCGGCATCTTACCTACAGATCGTAGAGGTAACGAAAGGTTGTAAACAGTCAACGCCATCTACTCAGAATGCTGAAAGACATGCATTACATTTCTATGAAACATACTTTAATTAGAAGAAAAAAAAAACTAATGAATTGGTCCTGTTTCCGAAACTAGAATATCTTATCTTAGATCTTATATGGCAGCGCCATCTGTGGATATTCGCTGCCACTAAACGCGCACGTCTTCAAACTATCACATTCCTTTAATTTTAATCCAAAATTTAAAAATAACAAAAAGACAATTACAAACGTACCATCTATTGGATGACGTCGCTATTAAGCCCACGCAGAATCTTTCCGAATTGACAAACAACAATTTATCGTCTACAAAATAAAAAAATTATTTCGTGAAATTCCTATTTACGATAGCTCCATCTACTGACGTTTTTTGATAGTAAACGTGAAACACTTTCAAACTATCAAGTTTTTTTTTTTTTAACAAAAGCGATTCAGGGATTATAAGTGACGCCATCTATTGATCGGCGGCGGTGTTATATAATGCATAAAAAATAATTTAATTAAATACATATCTAACGTTTTATTTCTAAATTTTAACAGCTATCTGAGGAGGCGTGAAAGGTGTGGTTACAGGCAACGCCATTTTATCTACAGACCGTGGAGGTAACAAAAGGTTTGGTTGTAAACAGCCAATGCCATCTATTGAGAATGCTGCTACACATATATTTCTATGAAACATACTTTAATTACAAGATAAAAAACTAACGAATTGGTCGTGTTTCTAAAACTAGAGTGTCATATCTTAGATCTTATATAGCAGCGCCATCTGTAGATATTCGTTGCTACTAAGCGCGCACGTCTTCAAATTATCACATTCCTTTCATTTGAAACAAAAATTTAAAAATAACAAAAAGACAATTACAAACGTAAATGTTCTATTGCAACCGGCGCCATCTATTGGATGACGTCGCTATTAAGTCCATGATGAATCTTTCCGAATTGACGAAAAACAACTTAGTGTCCACAAAATACATAAGAAATGTATTTTAAATTCTCCATGAAAATCAGCTCTACGTCAGCTCTTTTTTTGACACTTTTTTTTAACAAAAGCGAAAAGGTAAAGATAATAAAAAGATTGATTGTACCCAGCGACGCCATCTATTGAGAGTGCATACACACTTCTTTCTGTTACACTTCTTTCTGTTAAACATACTTTAACCAGAAGAAAAAAAAAGTGTTAGTTTGTCGCTAAAAGTAGAATGTTTTATCTGAAGACCAAAGAGGTAACATAACAAAAACAAAAAACTTTGTCGTATCTAGCGCCATCTATTAAGAGTGTTGGTACTGATATTACTCAATGTATCCAATTTCACAATATTTTATGGTTCTCATTTTCTGTTTTTCAGCGTCATCTATGAGAAGATAATTATGGGGTTAAAAGTAATGAAACCATAGAATTTATTGGCCCGACGGCAATGATAAAAAGTAAGAAGGAAAGAAACAATGGCGTCGATTATTTGGAGCACGCGACGAAAATCGTGCTTAATTTCCCGAAACTTTCGTTGTAGAGGACGGCGCCATCTATCCGATTATATCAACATTAAGTGAAATCACTTGCGGATTCTAGTGCATTTCTAAACCCCCTCTCCTGTTCTAGTGCATTTCTAAACCTTCCTTGCGATCAAAAACAAATGAATCCGAAGTTATCTCGAAATTGTTGCATTTCTTTTGCTCTTTTGTTATAATTAAAAATTAAAATGAATAGTTTACTAGTAAAAAAAAAGAGAGAAATAAAGATGTAATGTAAAATAAAGTAAAAAAAAATGGAAAATATTTTATTGTAGACAGCGGCATCTATTGAATGTCCTGATTACTGAATTGCTCCATACCACGATCAAGGGTGTTTGGGTCTGGTATATTTCCTACTTAATATCAATCTCTGATTCCGCAGTGGCTGCTTACAGCACACTACGATATCAATAATGACTTCCGCACAGGCACGAGCGCAATAAAAATTATTATAGATTATTATGTAATGATTGAATGTGCGTGGCGCCATCTATGAAAAAGATAGAAACCAAGAAAAATTTGTTGTATTTTTCTGTGACCTTGAAATTTTTATTCCGAAAAATTAAAGAATTTTGAAGTTTTACTCATTCTAATGTGGCTTACATGTAACGAGCGTCTAAATAAAAACCTGGTCAAGTGGGTTGTGATCGAGAATTTATTCATTGCATTTACATAGCAGAATTACTAAATGTAGCCTACTTGACCAGGTTTTTATTTAGACACGAGTTATATTTTATTTTAGAAGGCAGCGACGCCATCTGTGGATTTTTGTTGTCACTAAAAAGGAAACATTTCCAAATTATTGCATTCGTTTCTTTTGTTTAATAAAGGAACTGGAGCGCAGTAACTATATCAAAGATTGGTTTGAGAAAAAAATTAAACACAAAATTTAAAACAAAAGAATAACAACATGG